>PYUH01001442.1:26125-59660 GCA_016808085.1 Suaeda aralocaspica
CCCCCCCCCCCCCCCCCGATCATTTTTGGCCCCTTAACACCTCTTAGGATCCATCTTATGGCCTCTTCCAAAGAGGGAAAAACAACCTTCTATGCAATCTTCTAAGGCCTTCTTATCATTCCTCATATGACTTTTCACCCCGAACATTTTGGTTTAGGTTCCTATTTTTATATTACGGGCGCCCCGGTAGATTTTCAAGATTTTTTTTTTCCGGGACCCCTAAACCGCAAAAAAAGTGAATAATAACCTTTGTTTCAAGCCCCCGAAGGGGCTATCCTAGGCCCCGTCAGTTTTTTGCTCCGTTTTTTTTACCACATGCTATGGACCTCCACAGCACCCCCCACGATCGTTTTCAACCCGTAAACACGTCTTAGGATCCCTCTTATAGCCTTTTCCAAATAGGGGAAAAACAGCCTTATATGCAATCGTGTAAGGCCTTCTTATCATCCCACAGATGACCTATTCACCGCAAATCCTTTAGTTTGGGTTCCTATTTTTACCTTACGGGTAACCCGGTTGATTTCCGGGATTTTTTTTCAGAGACCTCAGAACGCTAAAAAACAGTGCATAATAGCCTTTGTTTTAGGCCCCCGGAGGTGCTGTCCCGAGCTCCGTCACTTTTTTGCGCCGTTTTTTTAACACATGCTATGGATCTACACAGCTCCCCCCACGATCGTTTTCGGCCCCTACACAGCTCTTAGGATCTTTCTTAAGGTCTCTTCCAGAGAGGGGATGTAATACCCCACATTTTGACGTATTTTATGAAAGTATTTTTGTACTTTATTCGTATAATTTTAATATTTTCATTGAAAAAAATGTTCAATAGGCATATTAAATGAAAAGGAATTAATAATAATAAAATAAATAAAACAAATAATAAGTTTTGATTGAAAGTAATTATTTGTGTTCTTAAATAATATTTCTTATGTTAAAAAATATTTTAAGAGGCTTCTAAAAATAGAATTTTTAAAGGTTTACCAATTTATATAGAGGCAAGGGCTAGTGCCTAATGGTAATTTCCACTTTTTAGGATTGGTATGGGCTTTTCCAAATCCTACTTTGGGGCTATAAATACCCCTTAAAACCCAAAATTTCATATTTTCTTGCTCATACTAGTCATTAGGATTTCAAAAATTTAGAGAGAAGAGAGAAAAAAAACTACAGTTTGTGCGGTTCAGAAAAAAATATTTCTTGAGTGTATTGGGATCCGTGCCAGCCCGACCCAACCTCTACTCCCGCAGCACCATCGCCGGCCGCCGCTGCTGCCACCATCCGTTTCCCTCCCTTCTTTGGTAATTTCCGAATTTTTTTTTATTAAAAAATAGTCTCCTTCTTTCTTTTTGTTTCAATCTTGCAAATTCATGTTCATACTTATGTTTAATCATGTTTTTATGACTTTTAATCATTTTTTAATAAAGTATGATTTGTTTTAAGGCATGAATTAAGATTGTTGTTCATGAAATTTTATATTAGTGTTTATAAATTATATGCAAGTTATGATTTTTATGAGTTTTTATGATTCATACTTCAATATTATGATCACGAATTATATTGTTGTGTGAATTTATGATGATTTTATGAAGTTTAGACTGATTTTTAAAGGTTTTAAAAATAAAATAAATTGCTGTCCAAAATTTAGCATCATGAAATTCAATGGAATAAATATTTTGATCATGTTTTGGTTTATGAAAAATTGTTCTAAAGTATAGATTGGTTTCATAATTATGTTGGTTGATTGTAGAAGAGTTTTATCATGAAATTTTGATGTTTTTGTGAATTTTTCATGACTTTAAAGTTAAAATAAATCTGAAATTTTTATAAAAACAAGTTAAATTAAGTTTTTTAAGTGTTCATATTATGCTAGTATGATCACATATAAATTCTATGATGTTACATATAATTTTTAGTATTTTTTATGAAGTTTAAAAGTGATTTTAAGCATGTTTAACATGCTGTCCAGAATTTATAAACTGAATAATTAGGCTTTTAAAGTATGTAATTAGCATAAATTAATCATATAAATCAAGTAGTACATTGTATGGTCGATTTATGTTGTTTTTGAAGATTTTTAAGGAGTTTTAGTAATTTTATATTGTTGTCCTCTTTTCTAAAGTGGCATAAAAATTATACTAAGTTTTATAAAGCATAGATAAGTCCCGAAAACCAAGTAGTCATACAATAGGAAAGCAAAGTGAAGTATGGAATTGAATAGAGACCATATTAGGAAGTTTTCGACAAAGTTTCCAATGTTGAAGAGATACAAGTGTGAATAGCAATACATGTATGGATGATGTGAATATAAGACTGCCATTCACATCCAGGTTCTTGATGGTTTTGCCTATGGGTTTTTTCCCACTGCACTTGCTAGGATTTTTCTCATTTCAAGCTTTGAGTCTTTTATTTCTTGGTGAGTCTTGATCATCATAATTATCCTAAAATACATGGAGGACTGATTCTTGAAGGTTTCTTGATTAAAAGATTGGATCTTAATGCATTTTTTGAAGTTCTTGAAGAAATCATGGAAATTGCGCAAAATAGCGAGGCATTTCTTGCCGAGTTTTTGACGATTTTCCCAAGTTCTTGGGCAACAAGTGTTTTTGTGATTTTTATCTTAAAATCTGATGATTACCTTGTTAATTAATTATTTAGATAAGTTGTTAGGATATTTTCTTGATTAGTTAGTTTGTTTAAGTTGGTTAGGCATGATAAGATCAAGATGCAATGGTGAGGTGGCATACTTATCTTGTTGTGTGTTGGTTTTGTGAGGGCCGAATTTCCTAAGTGTTGTGCATGTGTTTTAGTTGTTTTTAGCTAGGATTTTGTTGATGGCTATACCTATAAATAATCTCAACATTAGGTTGTAAATTAATTAAGTTTGAATTGAATAAAAGTTTGCTTGTTTTCTTGAAAACAAAGTTCCGAAAATTTTAAGGGTTGGTGGTATTTTCCTTTATACTCTTGTGAAGATTATCTAGTGGCTTTTAGGGTTCTTATACTTTAATCAAAGACTAATTAATCAAACCTAAAATTGAGAATTTTGGTGGCTTGACCTTAAGAAGTTCGAAATTTTAGTTCTATCCTTGTGGGTTTTCCAATACATAAGAAAATTCGCATCAAATTTGGTGCTCTCATTGAGAGGGGTCGTTAAACCTCAAGAATTATTATTGTTTTAAGTTTTTAATTGAAGATTCGTGCATGTTTTGGTGTAAAAAGTGATCAAAAAAGGGCAGTAAGAAAAATCGGAAAATCGGGTGAGAAAAGTCAGTTTCGAGGGTCAGATTGAAATTGCAATATCCCCTTCGTTACGAAAGGTTTTTCAGTGATTCTTCTTTTAAAACTGGTTATTTTTATGTATACTTTCTTCATAAAAAGTTTCAAAACTTTTCCAGATTGTGTGCTAGCTGATCGAAGTGATTCTTTGTGAAGTGGTCCAAATCAGAACAGTTTTGAGTAGTTTGCGTAGAAATTCAACTGCGATTAATTTGCTTTGAATCTTTACATGAAATTTTGTTCGAGTGTTAATAATATATTGAGTAACATCTCTAGAAAAATTCAGCTTTATAAGATTTGTTTAGGTGGGTTTTTGGTCTTCGTACTTTCATCCTAAATTCTGCACAGTTTTAGAAGATGGAAAGGGATACAAAACATGAAACAAAGAACGTTTGTTGGGATGATCTTTGACGTGCATGTATAAAACAATGTAATACTATAAATAATTTGGAGGATCTGAAAGAGTTCAAGCTTATACTCCAATAAATTAAATATGCCGAAGAACGTAACAACACACTAGCCGACGTTGATAATCAACCATTGTTGATCACAATCAATGAGGAAAGGATTGAATCAATGGAGAATGTGACCAATGATGAATCAAAGATTGATAGTGACATTATTTTTGATGTAATGAAAGAACTTATGGTTGAAGATCAAGGTATCCTAAATCAAGTTGAAGAGATGGTTGATACAAAACCTACAAGTTTGGATCTTTCGATGATTTATGTTGGTGATGTGAATTTTGTTATAGACAAACGCCACTCACACAAAGGAACTTAGACTTCAAATTTGATAAAGCTACGCACCACAAATCTGAACTTCTAAGGCGAATAATTAGTAGAATTTGATTAAAGCAAAGCACCCTCAAATCCTAAGAACTACCCTCACGTGAGATAAAGCAAAGCACCACTCACTCAATTCGAATTTCACACAAGAAACTCTCAAAAATTTGTTTACTTCGTGAAACAAAGGAAAACCGGAAACACTTTTTGTTTAATCTCTCTAATCTGAATTTTATTGATGTAATTTACATCCTATTTATAGGCTAAACATATCACACAATATTTCAGAAATCTAAACATATCCTAACTACCTTAGATATATGATATAACAAACTAAGATTAGGATAACAAGAAAATCCTAACAAAACCGGATACATATCTTGCACCATATATTTTGTAATCTGATTTCTAGTCTAAATCTTAGATATTTTGCAAATCAAATCTAGCCACCATATATCCGAATAACAACCTTAGGTTGACAAAGTCAAACAACACAAAATCCCGCGTTGACAACGTTGCCCAAAACTTCAAAAATCTTCCAAAAATCCCGCCATATGCATTGCTTGATTTCTCGTTGATTTTTGTTGGACTTGCGATTTCAAGAACTTCAAGAAACTCTTCAAGATTCAATCTTTATTTCAAGAAACCTCCATTTTTGTGTTTCTCATGCTTGATTCCATCAACCTTGACTCATAAACTAATCAAGAAAATAACAAAACACCATATGGTAAAACCCTATCAAATGACGTGGGAAGAAAACCCATATAGCTCAACACTTCTAAACTACTAACTATACTTGCTTTACATTTACGTGAATAAGCTTGTGCATGTCACCATGCACACGTAGAAATCCACCCTAGCCAACCCAAGAAGCCTTGTGTCTCCATAAGCCACTAACTCCCCCAAGGTTGCTTCTTGTTTTCCACCTTCAATCAAACCCAAACCCTCGAAGTTTTGCTCATTGATATGCGTATCATCCTCCTCTTCTTCAAAAGAGTTTGTCCTCAAACCTCGAAGTTGGTCATCAGGAACATAAGGAGCTAAATCACCAATGTTGAAAGTAGCATGGACTCCATATTCTCCTGGTAATTCCAATTTATAAGCATTATCCCCCACTTTACTTATGATCTTGAACGGTCCATCACAACGAGGCATAAGTTTATTCTTCCTTTGATTTGGAAATCTTTCCTTCCTCAAGTGTAACCAAACCAAATCCCCTTCTTTGTAGACATGTTGTGATTTATGTTTGTTTGCTCGTGCCTTGTAAATATCATTAACCTTCTCAATTCGAGCCCTTACTTCTGCATGAAGTTTTTGCATGTACTCAACCTTAGTCTTGGCATCTTTGTGTACCAACTCCCCTTTAGGAATACTTACAAAATCAATTGGTAACTTAGGATTAACTCCATAGACAATCTCGAAAGGTGAGTGCTTAGTAGCATAAGTAGGTGACCTATTATAAGCAAATTCAGCATGAGCAAGCTTCAAATCCCAATCTTTTTGTGTCTTACTAACCAAACCACGCAACAAAACCCCTAGTGTTCGATTAGTGACTTCTGTTTGGCCATCTGTTTGAGGATGATAAGATGTGCTAAACAAAAGTTTCGTGCCTATTAACCTCCAAAGTGACTTCCAAAAGTAACTCATGAATTTTGTGTCTCTATCACTTACAATAGTCTTTGGAACCCCATGCAACCTTATGATGTCTTTAAAGTATAAATCAGCCACATTCATAGCATCATCTGTCTTGTGACATGGTGTAAAATGAGCCATCTTTGAAAATCTATCAACCACTACCATAATAGCATCTTTTCCCCTTGCTGTCCTTGGTAACCCTACAATGAAATCCATAGAAACATCTTCCCAAGGTCCCTCTGGCACTGGCAATGGAGTATAAAAACCTTGATGAAAGGCTGCCTTTGCCTTTTGACAAGTAGCACATTGAGCAATTATGGCCTCAACATCAACAATCATCTTTGGCCAATAAAAATGTTCTTGCAACATGGTTAGTGTCTTTGTAATGCCAAAATGTCCAGCAATACCTCCTCCATGAGCCTCCCTTACTAGCAACTCACGTATAGAACACTTAGGTATGCACAATAGATTACCTTTAAACAAAAACCCATCATGTAGCACATAGGAACTCATAGACCCCTTTGAAAGTTGCGCCATTATTGGTCCAAAATCACCATCTTGCTCGTAAAATTGTGTTATCAACTCTAACCCAAGCAACTTAAAGTTCAAAACACCAAGCAAAGTATACCTTCTTGACAAAGCATCAGCAACAACATTAGACTTCCCCGTTTTGTACTTTGAAGAGAAGTGAAAAGATTGCAAAAATTCAACCCATTTAGCATGTCTTGGATTCAATTTTTGTTGACCATTAATGTGCTTCAAAGCTTCATGATCAGAATGTAATATGAAGTGATTAGGCCTTAAATAATGACTCCAATGATCCAAAGCTCTAATAATGGCATAGAACTCCTTGTCATATGTAGAATAGTTCAGTTTAGCACCATTCAACTTCTCACTAAAGTAAGCAATTGGCCTCTTCCCTTGGACTAGAACAGCACCAATTCCAACCCCACTTGCATCCGTCTCTACTTCAAATGGTTTAGAGAAATCTGGTAAGGCTAGTATGGGTGTGTTACAAAGCAACTTCTTAATCAATTCAAAAGCTTCTTGTGCCCCCTTAGTCCACTCAAACTTAGGCTTATCCTTCTTAATGCATTCGGTTATAGGAGCAACAACAGATGAAAAATTCTTCACAAACCTCCTATAGAACGAAGCTAACCCATGAAAAGCACGTACTTCAGTCACGTTTTTTGGTGTTGGCCATGATTTTATAGCTTCCACTTTAGATGGATCAACAGAAACCCCATCTTTGGACACAATATACCCCAAAAACGTCACACTTGGTACCATGAAATAACACTTTTCGAGCTTAGCATAGAGCTTTTGTTCTCGTAATGTCCCAAACACACTCCTTAGATGGCTTAGATGATCATTAACACTCTTGCTATACACCAAAATATCATCTAAATATACCACTACAAACTTACCAATGTATGGCTTTAAGACCTCATTCATCAACCTCATAAACGTACTAGGTGCATTAGTTAACCCAAAAGGCATGACTAACCATTCATAAAGCCCTAGCTTTGTTTTAAAACCTGTTTTCCATTCATCACCTTCCTTCATTCGAATCTGATGATATCCACTCCTTAAATCAATCTTTGAAAATAATTGAGAACCATGTAATTCATCTAGCAAATCATCCAATCTAGGTATAGGAAACCTATACTTGACGGTTATATTGTTAACTGCCCTTGAATCAATACACATTCTCCACGTCCCATCCTTCTTAGGTACTATTAATGTAGGCACAGCACATGGACTCATGCTCTCTCTCACGTATCCCCTCTCCATTAATTCCTCAATCTGCCTTTGTATCTCCTTTGTCTCCTCTGGATTACATCTATATGCAGGCTTGTTAGGAATTTGAGACCCAGGAATAAGATCAATTTGATGTTCAATCCCTCGTATGGGTGGTAATCCTGGTGGCAACTCATTAGGAAACACATCTGAAAACTCATTCAACATAGGATGCAAAACCCTAGGAATCTCTGGGGCTTCGTCTTGTACCTCTTTGGCTAACAACATATAAGACATAGAACTTGTTTTCAACTCCCTTTCTAACTCCTTTCCACCCACCAACAAAACACCTTTAGAATTACCCATGCTTGTTTTAGGTTTAGAAATCATCAAGGGTTTTAATGCATATGATTTTTCATTAGGGTTCTTACGCACAATATAAACATTTGTCCTCCCATTAAACTTCACAAAACGATCATATTGCCAAGGTCTACCCAATAATATGTGACAAGCATCCATAGGACAAACATCACAAAGTACTTGATCCTCAAATTTACCAATTTTAAACGCAATCAAGGCTTGTTTGTTTACCTTAACATCACTTGTGTTGCTAAGCCAATGTAGCTTGTATGGTTGAGGATGTATCTTTGTAGGAATTGCGAGCTTTTCCACCAACAACGTAGATACTACATTTGTGCAACTTCCAGTATCTATGATTACATCACAAAGCTTGCCTTGAACATTACACCTTGTGAGAAAAATTTTATCCCTTTGACTCTCCAAAGGTTGTGCACTTTGAGATTGTAATACCCTACGTAACACCAAGGATTGGCCTTGTGTTTCTGGTTGGACTTCCTCCGTGTCTTCCTCCATATTTTCATCATTGCCATACTCTTCCTCTCCCTCATCCCCATACATCTCCTCCTCTTCTTCAAGGCCTTCCCCATCTACCCAATTTCGAGTTGTTGTAACCCTAGCATGAGGACAATCTCTTTGAATGTGACCTTGCCCTTTACACTTGAAACACACAATGCGTGAATCACTACTTTGGGGCTTTGAAGATGAACTCTTATCCTTGATGAAAGGGGGTTTAGTAACCTTATCAAAGTTTGGTTTTTGAGGAAAAGTATCACGCTTTTCTTTAGAATCATAGGTTTTGAAGTATGTCTTTGTTTTGCGTGCAACTTGTTTCTCAACCCTTGCTGCCACTCTACAAACTTCATCAAAGGTCCAATAAGGTTGTAATTCGACCTTCTCCCTTATATTTTCATCTAGACCAGCCACAAAACGAGCCACTTTGTGGTCCTCCTTCTCTTCCAAATCACAAATCATGATCAATTTTTCAAACTCCACAATGTACTCATCAACCGTTTTTCTATCTTGTTTTAAAGTATGCATCTTGATGAAATTGTTTTGTTCGAAATCTTGAGGAACAAAACGTTTCCTCATCTCCCTTTTCAATTTAGACCATGAAGATATTTTTGATCTACCTTCTTTCCTTCTCTTTCTTTGTAAACCCTCAAGCCATAAACTTGCATAGGAAGTGAGTTTTAATTCCGCCAATTTATAAGACTTATGATCATCATATTCTTTGTAACGAAAAATCCTTTCAACCCTACGAATCCAATCTAGAAATTTTTCAGGATCCATACCTCCATTATACTCAGGAATTTCGAGCTTAAGATTTCGATCATCATCCCTCATCTTTCCCTTATGTTTGTGCCTTGATCTTGGTTCCTCATCGTCACTAGAACTTGATGAGTATCCCTTTTTTGGTTTACGTACACTCCTCACACTTTCTTGCTCACTTTCACTTGATGATGAGCCCTCCTCTTGTTTAGATTTAGTAGGAGTTTTCTTGGTAGAAGCCATGATGGTTAGGACTTCATCTAAACGAGCCTTTAACTCGTCAATCTCTCCTTGCATACGTAGCTCTTTTGCTTGAGCCAAGCTCAAACCCTTCGTGAATCCTTGTGGATTTTCGTCTCCACCTTCTTGAGCCATGATAATTGATATTGAACACTTGAGATTGAATGAATCTCTCAACGAGAGCACCAAAAGTTGATGTGAATTTTGTTATAAACAAACGCCACTCACACAAAGAAACTTAGACTTCAAATTTGATAAAGCCACGCACCACAAATCTGAACTTCTAAGGCGAATAATTGGTAGAATTTGATTAAAGCAAAGCACCCTCAAATCCTAAGAACTATCCTCACGTGAGATAAAGCAAAAGCACCACTCACTCAATCGAATTTCTCACAAGAAACTCTCAAAAATTGTTTACTTCGTGAAACAAAAGAAAACCGGAAACACTTTGTGTTTAATCTCTCTAATCTGAATTTTATTGATGTATTTTACATCCTATTTATAGGCTAAACATATCACACAATATTTCAGAAATCTAAACATATCCTAACTACCTTAGATATATGGTATAACAAACTAAGATTAGGATAACAAGAAAATCCTAACAAAACCGGATACATATTTTTGCACCATATATTTTGTAATCTGATTTCTAGTCTAAATCTTAGATATTTTGCAAATCAAATCTAACCACCATATATCCGAATAACAACCTTAGGTTGACAAAGTCAAACAACACAAAATCCCGCGTTGACAACGTTGCCCAAAACTTCAAAAATCTTCCAAAAATCCCGCCATATGCATTGCTTTGTTTCTCGTTGATTTTTGTTGGACTTGCGATTTCAAGAACTTCAAGAAACTCTTCAAGATTCAATCTTTATTTCAAGAAACCTCCATTTTTGTGTTTCTCATGCTTGATTCCATCAACCTTGACTCATAAACTAATCAAGAAAATAACAAAACACCATATGGTAAAACCCTATCAAATGACGTGGGAAGAAAACCCATATAGCTCAACACTTCTAAACTACTAACTATACTTGCTTTATATTTACGTGAATAAGCTTGTGCATGCCACCATGCATACGTAGAAATCCACCCTAGCCAACCCAAGAAGCCTTGTGTCTCCATAAGCCACTAACTCCCCCATGGTTGCTTCTTGTTTTCCACCTTCAATCAAACCCAAACCCTCGAAGTTTTGCTCATTGATATGCGTATCAGTTGGTGTCCAACCTTTTGAGTCTGCAAGCCTAAAACATGATTCTGTTCTTGTCTTTCAAGAGATTTTGAAAGATGGATTTTTTTATTGATCTCCGTGATACATTCAAGAATCATAAACGAGTCCAAACGATTTCGTTGCAGTTACAAAAATTTTCACTTGATGATATCATGTTATCCTTGTTTCTATTTATATGCTTACTAAGTGAATTTAGATTTGGCATCAAACATGGATCACTCGTTTGTCGAATATGGATGGTTGCGTGGAAGCTAAAAATTGGGGCAAGTTTCTTTTGAAGAAGGGGAGGAGGATACAAGTGTGAAGAGCAATACATGTATGGATGATGTGAATATAAGACTGCCATTCACATTCGGGTTTTTGATGGTTTTGCCTATGGGTTTTTTCCCACTACACTTGCTAGGGTTTTTCTCATTTCAGGCTTTGAATATTTTATTTCTTGGTGAGTGCTGATCATCATAATTATGCTAAAATACATGGAGGAGAGATTCTTGAAGGTTTCACTAGTGGAAAAAAACACATTTGCTCCGGTCAAAACCCCCCTTTTTGCTCCGGTTTTTGACTGGAGTAGGTCATGACCGAAGCAAAAAGTCTATTCACCCCCCCCCCCAAAAAAAATGGACCTTTTGCTCCGGTTCTTTAAATGACCGGAGCAAAAAGTCTATTTCCCACCAAAAAAATGGATTTTTTGCTCTGATTCTTTAAATGACCAGAGCAAAAAGTCTATTTGCCACCAAAAAATTAGACTTTTTGCTCCGGTCATTTACAAAACCGGAGCAAATAGTACCCTAAAAAAAACAAAAAAAATTGGGTTTTTTTATGCTAAAATGAAAGTAAAATTGGATATGTATACATAAAACATCATTTTCATATTGAAATTATTGTTACATCACATAAAAGCCCAATAAAAAGAACCAAAAACAACAACAACAAATTAATTGCAGCAGCAGTAGCAGCCAGTAACAACCTGAGCATCCACAATTGAAACAAGCTAAACCAACCAAAACAAAACACAAAACATCCACTAGCAAAAACGGCAACCACCAAACCAAGTCCCAAGCATCTCCCCAACACACAACCAACCACCAACAAAGCTCAAAACATTAAATAGCATAGCCAAACTGCAGAATCAAACAAACTGCCGGACAAAAAAGAAACACTGCAGAACCAACACTGCAGTATCAAAACTTCACACTGCAGAACTAGAACTGCAAAGCCAAACCTACATAAACCAACAACTTTATAACACTGAATATCCACACAAGCAAAATAGTCCCCATCCAGCAAAAGACACACCTGCAGCACTGCATAACCAGCCAAAACACCAACAACAGCCTGCATAACCAAAAACAGACACATCACAGCTTGTCCCTTGTCACCCAGACTGCTTCTAGCATGACTAACAAAACAACCTGGGAACAAAGCCAAACCATATGTTCTTTCAACAATATATTCTTTCAAATATTCATTCATATCCACTTAACTATGTATTTATGTGAACAATCAATAACACCCATTTCTTTAGAAAAGTACAAAACAAAATTGATAGGTAGACGACTTATATCAGCGTCGTATTCCTAACATTCATTTAGCTCCATTTTCATAAAAATTTACCAGCAGGAGAACTTAAGAATTAGCAACTCTTTATAAAGTTTAAATTCAAATCATTAAGATTGGACAACATGAGACTCATGTCACTTGGATGGGCTTTCTTATTCTCACAAAGTAGTTAGATTGGAGCATAACCTATACCTACAACATAGTATCTACATTCTACATTGCAGTAGCTTAAACAATACAAAGAATGTACTTATGAAACCTTGGTGGCAGCTAGGGAACTGTAGTTCAACTGCTCAATTTGAGTGCCTTAAGCACTACAAACCTGAGGAAAATTGCAACAGTTCTCACTTCTCAGCTATGCAGTGACCACACAATTGATTAAGCTGGATTCCTACTTAAATAATTCAAATGAACATACTTACATCATTGAGTATCTGCCCAGAGATCCCTTTTTGCTCCTCTAGCTTCCAGTCCACGGTTTCCAGCCTTTTAGAAAAATGTTTTTTCATCTCCTGCATCAACGACAACAACTCTAAGTAATGAGAAGCAAGAAGCAATGGGCACAGAATAAAGATCAACTAGAAAATATATTAACTGCCAAAACATCAGTCAAGGAGTCCAGCTAATTAGAGACACTAGCAATAACAGCAATAATAGCAAAACACATACATTAGAAGAGACACAAAATAATGATAAATGATAGAACTATCTCAGAAGATATAGAATTGCAGAGCTTATTTAGAGCTTTTGAAATGACAATCTGACAAAATAAACAAATTTATTAATTAACAACCACAGCAAGTAGAGAAAAAAATAACAAGCAAGCCTTCTTTGCATATAGGATCTGAAGTGAAGATCATACCTTCCACCACATATAACAATATCCCATAGCTTCAACAACAGCAATACAAAAGTGGAAGTAGAAGTAGAAGCACAAAACTCTGATTTTCCCACTCCCCAATTCAACTTAGGAAAAATGTCTCATGCAACATATACTTGTGACTTGTCCCCCAAAAAGGGGTACATGGCTAACAGACGGCTGGCAGTTGTAAACACAATGCTATTAGAATTGAGATTGTATTTTGGATTCATAACAGTGCACATACAATAGCAACATAGATTGGTTTGGAGAATCATACATTCATCATATCATCATACGATCCTAGATTCTAAATTTCAATTAATATAAGATTACGATTCCTGAAGATTATATAAGTATAATTTGTAGTTCAAGAGACTAAATTTGACCGTTAAAAATTTTGGTACCACAGTACCACTTCAGAATTTTCATAAATAATCTTACTTCTCGGATGTACTTGGCAACTGCCTGGCAACCTTCTATAGCAAGCTGCATAACAGATTCAAATGTATCCAATGACAACTTTGAGTCCATCTGCGATTATTAAACAAGAGCCAGAACAAAGTGTTTGAAATCGAGAATAAATTTCAAAGAAAAAGCTACAAGTATCTTACAGAGTCCAAATACATAGAAGGTGTAGGACTAAACACATGAGTGAGCATAAATAATAAACTATGTGAACTGTTTACAAGAACATGAATGACTCTGCACCCCCAGAACAGAGACATAAATGGAAGGAAAACAAAGGATATAGGCAAGTACCTGAAGAAGTGTAACTTTGTCCAACTTAGGTAGAAACCCTACAGTAACATCTACACTATCCTCTACATAGTTTAAATCTGCAACCACAAATTTCCACAATTAACATTGTTACAGAGCACATGGATGCTGGAAACATATTGATGGTCATAAAGTTAAGAATGAAAAGTACCAAGGAGCGGAATGCTATTAAGATACCCTGAACTGCATGATGTAACCAGATCACGCATTGGAATGCCAGCGTCAGCTAGAGCCAAAGTAGCTGCATTAATGCATGCCGATCTAGTTCCTGCAGAAAAAATGTAGTAAACTGAAGATATACACACAAGCGTTTCACAATTAAAGCACATTAATACTAAATTAAGGTCATAACCAACCCTCACATTAGCATCATAACAGAACAAAATTTTTGTTAAGATATCTTTTTAAAAAGTCAAATCTAGAAGAAATCTACAAAAACGGCGCCCAAAAGCATGAAGAAAATTCTATCTTATTTCAACAATAAAGCAATTTTAGCATTCCAGAAACATAAATGGGGTTTCAATATAGAGGGAGTAGATGCCAACAACCCAACAGAGGTAGAAAACTAGGTAACCAAGACCTTAAGATTAAATCTCGTCTACATTACTACCTTTTGTGGCTTCCTATACACCAAAAACAAGGGAGGCAGGGAGTCATAGGTAATTCCTTCATTAGATTTTATTTTCAACGGATACCATTTGTTTGCAAGATGATATTTATTGTTCTTTAAGAATCCTAATATTACGAGTCAATCAGTTTGAGGATCTCAGAATAATATTGGATATAGAAAACTATAATGAGTTAGTAACATTTTCTCAAAATTTTAACAGATTAAAAGAACATCCAACTTTTTCTCCTTTGATAAGATAGAAGTTGGGAATCCTAAAAACAAGTTTTGAGAGGAAGAGAAGGAAAAAAAATACTTTACCTCCTTCAGCTTGGAGAACTTGGCGAAGATGTCAATCTGCTAAATAGGTAAATTAAAACATTGATAAAATATGCAGTAAAAAGTATGTCAACCATATAAGTCAATGTAGCATACAACCTGGGAGCGATGCATAAGGTTTATCATTATGCAAGCGTCCATAGTTTCCCTAATAACCATTGATATTTCTGTGGATCGTCTGAAAAGTAGGATATAAACAATTTTAGAATTGAACTCAGCTTACATGAATATTGAATACTGTACATCTAACAACAACCAGCACTATAATGATGACATAAGCCACCATCCACTAACACTGCCACCAAACCGAACTTCCCCTTCAACCCAACTTCTCAGTTCTCACTACCCAAAAAAAACCCTAAAATCCCCAAATTCCCCAAATTTTCATAAATAAACAGAACCCTAAACAATAATCAATCCAAATTACTCAAAACAACAATCAGAATTCAACACAATCAAGCTATCATAAACATTAAATAAAGTAGCAAACCCTAATTTAGCGAAAGGAGGAGGGGGTAAAAAATACCTTCAGAGGGAGTGTGTTCAGGAGGTTTAGGACGCTTTAGGGAACTTTTTAGGGCGCTTTTAAGAGGAGGAGGTGGAAGTGAAGCTAGGGTTTCTTCTTCCATGGTTTTGGGATCATTGAATTTGAGAGATGAGTGAGAGAGAAGGACGAAAGAGAGAGAAACAGAGGGACGGAAGACAGAGAAAGAGAGATAAGAGAAATGAGGGTTTGTGAAGTTGTGAGGTTGTAAAATGAGAAGCGTTTTTTTTTCTTCTCTTAATTTTTTGCTGTAGTCACAATAAACGGAGCAAACACTCAAAAGGACCGGAGTATATGACTTTTTGCTCCGGTTTTAATTTTGACCGGAACAAAAAGTAGCTTTTCTTTTCCTCCATAAATTTATTGCTCCGCTTTTAATAGGACCGGAGCAAATATAATGTAGCATATATCAATTTTTCCACTAGTGTTCCTTGATTAAAATATTGGATCTTGAAGCATTTCTGGAAGTTCTTGAAGAAATCTTGGGAATTGCTCAAAATAACGAGGCATTTCTTGGTGAGTTTTTGACGATGTACCAATGTTCTTGAGCAGCAAGATAAGTTGTTATCTTGATTAGTTATTTGGTTAGAGTTTGTTAGACAAGATAAGATCAAGATGCAATGGTGAGGTGGCATACTTATCTTGTTATGTGTTGGTTTTGTGAGGGCCGGATTTCCTAAGTGTTGTGCGTGTGCTTTAGTTGTTTTTCGCTAGGATTTTGTTGATGATTATACCTATAAATAATCTCCACATTAGGTTGTAAATTAATTAAGTTTGAATTGAATAAAAGTTTGCTTGTTTTCTTCAAAACAAAATTCGGAAATTTTTAAGGGTTGGTGGAATTTTCCTTTATACTCTTGTGAAGATTATTTAGTGGCTTTGAGGTTGCTTAGGCTTTAATCAAAGACTAATTAATCAAACCTAAAATTGAGAATTTTGGTGGCTTGGCATTTAGAAGTTAGAAATTTTAGTTCTATCGTTGTGGGTTTTCCAATAAATAAGAAAAATCACATCAAGAAGTAATTGTAGTTGTTGTAGAGCTTAGTCAACAAGGTTTTAATTTAGTGTCTGTTTTTCTCTATGTAGGAGACTTCGAGCTAGTCCACTTCTAGAAGTCGTGGCGGAGCATCATTACTTTACAAGGTACGTAAGTACTAAAGACAAACATAAGAGTTAGAATGCATGCTTGAACAATTCTTGATTACATGAAATCTTGTATGCTTGTTTTGAATCATGAATATATGTGCATGACAAGTTTATTAGTAGCATGTTCTTAAAGTATGATGGCATTCCATGTTAAATAGAAAGTTAAATTTTTATAAGCTTGAGTTGGAATGTTACGATCAGTTTAGTTTGGCCAATAGTTTATTAATCAACACGAAAGGTGTGAATATTTATTCACAAGATTAAAAGAAGTTATGAGCAATTATTTTAGACATGTTGCCACTCACAGTTTAATGTGTGGTCAAGAAGAAAGTAAGTAATTAGCCACTCACAGTTAATGTGTGGTAAAGGAAGTTCTGTTTAATTAAAGGACACACATAAGATTACTTTTGAATCACCTTAGGTTGAAGATAATTAATTTGGCTTATTTGATTTGATGCATGTCTTTATGTGATGTTGCATGAGAGTCATAACATTTCTAAACCTGTTGAATCACGTAAAGAGTAGGAGGACTTTCATCAAAAACTCTTGGAATGTATATACCTTGAGGATGAACAATTAGGGGGGGGGGGGTCGTATGGAACAGTGATCTATAACTTCTAATTGGAGTACAAGACGTCATACTCTTTTCTATATTTTTGATGCGCTGGATATCCGTCACTTTATGTGACATAGTAATACCTTCTTGGAGTTGTTCCCATGTTGGTTCCCAATAGGGCGATGATTTTTAAGGAGGAAACCCATTCGATGCAGGATCTATAATTTTGGATATAATAATTAAATTAATTGAGTCCATGACAGGTAAAAAGGTCGTTAAAGGTAAGTTGACTGCATGTTTTATTTCTTTTGGTTGTTGCATAGTCTTTACTAGTTATGTACTCAGCTTTGCTGACTGTTTGTTTTGGGTGCATGGCTTTGTCTTGGACATGGCCCTACAATGACCCACTTGTGGTGAGTAGTTGCCTAGTAAAAGAATTGCTGCAGGTACAACTGTTTTTCTAGCTTTA
The DNA here is from genome assembly GCA_016808085.1 of Suaeda aralocaspica. NCBI lineage: Eukaryota > Viridiplantae > Streptophyta > Magnoliopsida > Caryophyllales > Amaranthaceae > Suaeda > Suaeda aralocaspica. Next base: position 43,522 of record PYUH01001442.1, read on the forward strand.
CTTTATTTTGTTGCTTACGAAGAATAATATTTATTTTGCATGTTGTTTTATTTCTAAAGAATACTAGTTTTGGTCATTAAGGGCCATTGATATGGTTCCGAAGTGTAACAAGTTTAAAGCTGATTTTTATTTTGAGATTGTTTCGAAGTTTTATTTTAAATTGTTTTAGTTTTAAGATTTCCGCTGTAGTACTTTGACAAATGCCTTAGCCGTTATCACGGTGGCGGTAATATTTTGGTTTTTCCATATTAAGAAGTTTAAATAAATATAATCCTTATTAATTTAATATGTTTTCCGGAAAAGTAAGAAGTGAGAAGTTAGGAAATTCCAAGGTGTTACACGGGAATAACAACTTTATATGCAACCGTCTAAGGCCTTCTTATCATCCCTCATATGACGTTTTCACCCCGAATCTTTTGGTTTGGGTTCCTATTTTTACATTACACGCACTCCGGTCGATTTCAAGGATTTTTTCCAGGACCCCTGCACCACAAAAACTGTGAATAATAGCCTTTGTTTCAGGCCCCCAAAGGGGCCGTCCCGGGCCCTGTCACTTTTTCGCCCCGTTTTTTTACCACGTTCTATGGACCTCCACAGCATCCCCCACGATCGTTGTCAGGCACTAAACCCCTCTTAGGATCCCTCTTTTTGCCTCTTCTAGAAAGGGGAAAAACGGCCTCATATAGAATCGTCTATAGCCTATTTATCATCACTCATATGAGCTTTTCACCTGGAATGCTTTGGTCTGGGTTCCTATTTTTACCTTATGGGCACCCCGGTCGATTTTCGAGATTCTTTTTCTGGGACGCCTGAATCCAAAAAAAAAAACAGTGATTAATAATAGCCTTTGTTTTAGGCCCCCGGAGGGACCGTCCTGGGCCCCGTCACTTTTTCGCCCCGTTTTTTTACCACGTTCTATGGACCTCCAAAGCACCCCCCACGGTCGTTTTCGGCCCCTATACACCTCTTAGGATCCCTCTTTTGGCCTCTTCCATAGAGGGAAAAACAAACTTATATGCAATCGTCTAAGACCTTCTTATCATCCCTCATATGACCTTTTCACCCCGAATCCTTTGGTCTGAGTTCCTATTTTTACCTTATGGGCAGCTCGGTCGATTTCCGGGATTTTTTTTTTCGGGACCCCGAAACCCCAAGAAACAGTGAATAATAATAGCGTTTGTTTCAGGCTCTCGGAGTGGCCAACCTTTTCCCCGTCACTTTTTCGCCCCGTTTTTTTACCACGTGCTATGGACCTCCACAGGAGAAGTCGCGCGCCCACCACCGCCCCACCCCCCCCCCTAATTTCGTTTTCGGCTCCTAAACACCTCTTAGGATCCCTCTTATGGCCTCTTCAAGAGTGGTGAAAAACAGCCTTATATGCAATCGTTTAAGGCCTTCTTATCTTCCCTCATATTACCTTTTCTCCCTAAATCCTTTAGTCTTGGTTCCTATTTTTACCTTACAGGCACCCCGGTTGATTACCGATATTTTTTTCGGGACCCCAAAACCCCAAATAACAGTCACTAATAACCTTTGTTTCAGGCCCCCAGAGACGCCGTCCCATGCCCTGTTAGTTTTTCGCCCTGTTTATTACCACGTGCTATGGACCTCCACAACACCCCCACTATAGTTTTCGGCCCCTAAACACCTCTTAAAATCCCTCTTATAGCCTCTTCCAGAGAGGGGAAAAACAACCTTATATGCAATCGTCTAACGCGTTGTTATCATCCCTCATATGACTTTTTCCCCGAATTCTTTTGTCAGGGTACCTATTTTTACCTGACGGGAACCCTGGTCCATTTCTGGGTTTTTTTTTCGGGACCCCTGAACTCCAAAAAACAGTGAATAATAATAGCCTTTGTCACAAGCCCATATAGGGATCGTGCCGGCTCCGTCACTTTTTCGCCCCGTTTTTTTACCACGTGCTATGGACCTCCACTACATATCAATCGATCATTTTCGGATTACAGACACCTCTTAGGATCCCTGTTTTGGTCTCTTTTAGAGAGGGGAAAAACAACCACTTATGCAATCGTCTACGACCTTCTTATCATCACTCATATGACCTTTTCACCCCGAATGCATTGGTCTGGTTTCCTATTTTTACCTTATGGGCCCCCCGGTCGATTTTCGTGATTTTCTTTCCTGGACCCTTGAACCCCAAAAAACATTGAAACATAGCCTTTGTTTTAGGCCCCCGGAGGGGCCATCCCGAGCCCCGTCAGTTTTTCGTCCCGTTTTTTCACCACGTCCTATGAACTTCCACAACACCCCCCACTATCATTTTCGGCCCTTAAACACCTCTTAGTATCCGTCTTATGGCTTCCTTTAGAGAGGGGAAAAACAGCCTTCTATGCAATCGTGTAAGGACTTCTTATCATCCCTTATATGACTTTTTCACCCCAAATCCTTTGGTTGGTTCCTATTTTTCCCTTACGGGCACCCCGGTTGATTTCCTGGATTTTTTTCCGGGACCTCTGAACCCCAAAAAACAGTGTATAATAGCCTTTGTTTTAGGCCCCCGGAGGGGGCATCCCAGGCCCCGTCAGTTTTTCGCCCCATTATTTACCACGTGCAATAGACCTCCACAGCTCCCCCCACGATCACTTTTGGCTCCTACACACCTCTTAGGATCCCTCGTATGGCCTCTTCCAGAGAAGGGAAAAACAACCTTTATTGGCAATCGTGTAAGGCCTTCTTATCATCCCTTATACGACCTATTCACCCCGAATCCTTTGGTCTAGGTTCCTATTTTTACCTTACGGGCACCCCGGTCGATTTCCTATATTTTTATTTCCCGGACCCCTGAACCTCAAAAAAACAGTGAATAATAACTTTTGTTTCCGGCCCCCGGAAGGGCCGTCCAGGGCCATGTAATTTTCTCCCTGTTATTCTTACCACGTTCTATGGACCTCCACAAAACCTCCAACGATCGTTTTCGGCCTCTAAACACCTCGTAGGATCCCTCTTATGGCTTCTTCTAGATAGGGGAAACCAGCTTTATATGCAATCGTGTAAGGCCTTCTTATCATCCCTCGTACGACCTTTTAACCCCGAATACTTTGGTCTGGGTTCCTATTTTTACCTTACGGGCACCCCGGTCGATTTTTAGGAATTTTTTTTCGGGACATCTGAATCCCAAAAAACTGTGAATAATAGGCTTTTATTCAGGCCCCTGCAGGGGCCGTCCCGGGCCCCGTCACTTTTTTGCCCCGTTTTTGACCACGTCCTATGGACCTCTATAACTCCCACAACGATCGATTTCGGCCCCTACACACCTCTTACGATCCCTCGTATGGGCTCTTCCAGAGATAGGAAAAACAACCATATATGCAGTCGTCGAAGGCCTTGTTATCATCCCTCATGTGACTTTTTCACCTCGAATCCTTTGGTCCAGGTACCTATTTTTACCTGACGGGCACCCCCGACCATTTCCGGTATTTTTTTTTCGGGACCCCTGAACCCCAAAAAACAGTCAATAATAATAGCCTTTGCCTTAAGCCCCCAGAGGGGTCGTCCCCGACCCCGTCACTATTTCGCCCCGTTTTTTTACCACGTGTTATGGACCACCACAGCACCTCAAACGACTATGTTCTGATTATAAACACCTCTTAGGATCCCTGTTTTGGTCTCTCTTAGAGAGGGGAAAAAAACCTCATATGCAATCGTCTATGGCCTTCTTATCATCCCTCATATGACCTTGTCTCCCCGAATCCGATGGTCTGGTTTTCTATTTTTACATTATGGGCCCCCCGGTCGATTTCTGTGATTTTCCTTCCAGGAATCATGAACCCCAAAAAACATTGAATAATAGCCTTTGTTATAGGCCCCGGCAGTTTTTCGTCCCGCTTTTTTCACCACGTGTTATGGACCTTGAACACCTCTTACGATCCCTCGTATGGCCTCTTCTAGAGAGTGGAGAAACAGCCTTGTATTCAATCGTGTAAGGCATTCTTATCATCCCTCATATAACCTTTTCACCCCAAATCCTTTGGTCTTGGTTCTTATTTTTACCTTATGGGCACCCCCGTCGATTTACGGGATTTTTTTCAGGGACCTCTGAACCCCAAAAAACAGTGAATAATAGCCTTTATTTCAGGCCCCCGGAGGGGCCGTCCTAGGCCCCGTCACTTTTTCGCCCCATTTTTTACCACGTGCTATGGATCTCTACAGCTCCCCCCACGATCGTTTTAGGCCCCTACATACCTCTTAGGATCCCTCGCATGGCTTCTTCTAGAGAGGGGAAAAACAACCTTATATGCAATCATGTAAGGCCTTCTTATCATCCCTTATATGACCTATTAACCCCGAATCCTTTGGTCTGGGTTCCTATTTTTACCTTGCGGTCACCCCGGTCGATTTCCTATATATTTTTTTCCTGGCCCCCTAAACCCCAAAAAATAGAGAATAATAGCCTTTGTTTCCGGACCCCAAAGGGTCCGTCCCGGGCCATGTCACTTTTTCTCCCTGTTATTCTTACCACGTTCTATGGACCTCCACAAAACTTCCCACGATCGTTTTCGGCCACTAAACACTTCTTAGGATCTCTGTAATGGCCTCTTCTAGATAGAGGAAAACCAACTTTATATGCAATCGTGTAAGGCATTCTTGTCATCCCTGATCTGACCATTTCACCCCAAATCATTTGGTTTGGGTTCCTATTTTTACCTTACGGGCACCCTCGTCGATTTCCGGGATTTTTTTTTCCGGGACCTTTGAATCCCAAAAAACAGTGAATAATAGCCTTTGTTTCAAGCCCCCGGAGGGGCCGTCCCGGGCTCCGTCACTTTTTCGCCCCATTTTTTACCACTTGCTATGGATATCAACAGCTCCCCCCACGATCCTTTTTGGCCCCTACACACCTCTTAGGATCCCTCGCATGGCCTCTTCCAAAGAGGGGAAAAACAACCTTATATTCAATCGTGTAAGGCCTTCTTATCATCCCTTATATGACCTTTTCACCCGGAATCCTTTTTTCTGGGTTCCTATTTTTACCTTACAGGCACCCAGGTCAATTTTCGGGATTATTTTCTCCGGGACCCCTGAACCCCAAAAAACAGTGAATAATAGCCATCGTTTCCGGCTCCCAGTGGGGCCATCTTGGGCCTTGTCATTTTTTCGCCGCTTTTTTTTTACCACGTTCTATGAACCTCCACAGAACACCCCACGATCATTTTCGGCCCCTTAACACCTCTAAGGATCCCTCTTATGGCTTGTTCTAGAGAGGGGAAAAACAGCCTCATATGCAAACGTCTAAGGCCTTCTTATCATCCCTCGTATGACCTTTTCACACGAATCCTTTGGTCTGGATTCCTATTTTTACCTTACGGCACCCTGGTCAATATGCGGGATTTTTATTTCCGAGTCCCCTGAACCCAAAAAAAGCAATGAATAATTGCATTTGTTTTAGGCCCCCAGAGGGTCGTCCCGTGTCCTGTCACTTTTTCGCGTCGTTTTTTTAGCACATGCTACGGTCCTCCACCGAACCCCTCACGATCGTTTTCGGCCCCTAAACACCTCTTAGGATCCCTCTTTTGGCCACTTCTAGAGAGGGGAAAAACAGCCTTATATGCAATCGTGTAAGGCCTTCTTATCATCCCTCATATGACCTTTTTCACTCTAAATCCTTTTCTCTGGGTTCTTATATTTACCTTACGGGCACCCCGGTCGATTTTCAGGATTTTTTTCTTCAGGACCCCTGAACCCCAAAAAACTAGTGAATAATAGCTTTTTCGGGCCATGTCACTTTTTCGCCCCGTTTTTTAACCGCATTCTATGAACCTTTATAGAACCCCCCATGATCGTTTTCGGCCCCTAAACACCTCTTAGGTTACCTCTTATTACCTCTTCTAGAGAGGGGAAAAACAGCGTTATATGCAATCGTCTAAGGCCTTCTTATCATCCCCCATATGACAGTTTCACCCCGAATCCTTTAGACTGGGTTTCTATTTTTACCTTACGGGCACCCTAGTTGATTTCCGGGATTTTTTTTTCTGGGGACACTGAACCCCAAAAAAAGTTAATAATAGCCTTTGTATGAGGCCCCCGGAAGCGGCGTCCCGGGTCTTGTCTCTTTTTTGTCCCGTTTTTCTACCACGTTCTATGGACCTCCACAGAACCCCCCATGATCGTTTTCGGCCCCTAAACACCTATTAGAATCCCTCTTATGGCCTCTTCTAGAGAGGGGAAAGATAGCCTTACGTGCAATCTTATAAGCCCTTCTTATCATCCTTCATATGACCTTTTCACCCCGAATCCCCTGAACCCCAAAAAATTGTGAATAATTGCCTTTGTTACAGCCTGATACAAGTATGAATAGAAATAAATTTATACTTGGACTAAAATGATGGAGGATCACATTCTTTAAAGTTTCTTGATTAAAAGATTCAATCTAGGACGTTTCTTGGAGCTTCTAAAGATAAAATTTCAGTTTCGGAGCAGTGCAATATGTCTGACTTTGAAGATTTTTCATTGACAATTGGCTTTTAGTTAGAAGGCGTGTGAATATGCGTTGGAAATCTTATTGAATCTTCTTTCAGGGAAAAATATTTTTAAAATTCAGAAAAAAATGAAGATAATGTTTTACTCATTTTTCTGCTCACCTATCAAACTGGAAATCAAAGACCTGATTGTTCTAAGTGTCAAGGATTTGGCCATGTAAGAAGTCAATGTGTTAATGATGTAGAAATTTATTGGGAGCTATATTTAGAACTATTATTGGAAGAGTTGGAAGAAGAGGAGCCGAAACCTTTTATCATGGATAAACCTAGAATTCTTCATCATATTCATGAGTTTAACTTAATGTTATCAACAAAAGATGTTATAGTGACTGAACAAATAAAGGTTCATGCCAATAATGTTTTGTAAGACGTTGAAGTATGTAACGATTTAGGGCATAACGACGAGATTGTAGTGAACAAGCCATCACAACAATCAAGATCAATGGGTTTTTCAAAACTTTGTGGTATGCTAGATCATGAAATAAAGATAAATAAAGAAGCTGAACAATACAACACACAAATCGACGTAGATAATCAATCAATGTTCATCACAATCAATGAGGAAAGTATTGAATCTTTGGAGAATGTGACCAATGAGGAATCAAAGATTGATAGTGATATATTTTTTGATTCAATGAAAGAACTTATGGTTGAAGATAAATTGATTCTAAATCAAGTTAAAGAGATGGTCGATACAAAACCTACAAGTTTGGATCTTTCAATGATTTATGTTGGTGTCCAACTTTTTGAGTCTAGAAGCCTAAAACATGATTTTGTCCTTGGTTTTCAAGGGATTTTGAAAGATGGATTTCCTATTGATTTGAAGAATCATAAACGAGTCTTAAGGATTTCGTTGCAGTTAAACAAATTTTCCGTTGATAATATCGTGTTATGGTTGTTTCTAATTATGTGCTTGCTACATGACTTTAGATTTGGCATCAAACATAGATCACTCGTTCGTCGAATATGGATTGTTGCGTGGAAACTAAAACATGGGGCAAGTTTCTTTTGAAGAAGGGGAGGATGATACAAGTGTGAATAGCAATAAATTTATGCTTGGACTATAATGATGGAGGATCACGTTCTTGAAAGTTTCTTGATTAAAAGATTCAATCTAGGACGTTTCTTGGAGCTTTTAAAGATAAAATTTCAGTTTCGGAGCAGTGCAGTATGTCTGAAATTGAAGATTTTTCATTGACTATTAGCTTTGACTTAGAAGGCGTGTGAATATGCGTTGGAAAACTTATTGAATCTACTTTCAAGGAAAATATTTTCAAAATTCAGAAAAATACGCAAGATAATGTTTTATTCATTTTTCTGCTTGCCTGTCAAACTGGAAATCAATTTTTAGTTAGATTTCTTTTATGTGGAGTCCAAGTATATTTAGGATTTGTTTTAGGACGTGCTTAATATTTTTTTTTGTGATTTTTATTTTCATAAATTTGTTTTTTAGATTTGTTAGCCAAGTTTTTAGAGTAAAATCTTGTTAGTGAGAGTTAGTTAGAGTTTGTTAGCAAGATAAGATCAAGATGCAGTGATCGATGATGTGGCAATCTTATCTTGTGAGTCATGTGTGAGTCATTAGGGATGATTTTTAGATTGTTTTGTGCGTGTGTTTTATTGTTTTTAGTTAGGATATTGTTGATGATTATACCTATAAATAGTCTCAACATTAGTTTGTAATTTAATTAAATTTGAGTTGAATAATAAAAAGTTGTTTGTTTACTTGAAAACAAAAATCCGAAATGGAAGAGTTGGTGATTAAATTCTTCATACTTTTGTGATTGAATTAGTAGCTTTGAGGGTGCTTAGGCTTTAAACAAAGGACTAATTGATCGACCTAAAATTAAGAATCTTGGTGAGTTGGTCTTTATAGATTCGAAATTTTAGTTTATACCCTTTTGAGATTTGTTTAAGCGAAAATTCACATGACAGGCCTCCAAAGGGGTCGTATTGTGCCCCATCACTTTTTCGCCTCTTTTTTTAGCATGTGTTGTGGACCTCTACAGCACACCCCCATGATCGTTTTCGGCCCCTATAAACCTCTTAGGATACATCTTATGGCTTCTTTCACAGAGGGGAAAAATTTCGTTATATGCAATCGTCTAAGTCGTTCTTATCATCCCTCATATGACGTTTTCACCCTGAATCCTCTAGTTTGGGTTCCTATTTTTATATTACGGGCACCCCGGTCGATTTCCGAGGTTTTTGTTCCGGGACCCCTGAACCCCAAAAGACAGTTCATAATAATAGCCTTTGTTTCAATGGACCTCCATAGCACCGACCACGATCGTTTTCAACCCCTAAACACCTCTTAGGATCCCTCTTGTGGTCTCTTCTAGAAAGGGGAAAAACAACCTTATATGTAATCGTGTAAGGCCTTCTTATCATCCCTCATATGACCATTTCACACAATATCCTTTGGTCTGTGTTCCTATTTTTACCTTACGGGCTCCCCGGTCGATTTTCGGGATTTTTTTCTTCGGGACCCCTGAACCCTAAAAAACATTGAATACTAGCCTTTGTTTCTAGCTCCCGGAGGGGCCGTCTCGGGCCTTGTCACTTTTTTGCCCCGTTTTTTTTACCACGTTATATGGACCTCCACAGAACCCTCCACGATTGTTTTCGGCCCCTACGCTGATGTGGATTTTTAGGAGTACTCGCAAATACACCCCAAAACTCACGTTTGTTTATCAATTAAACTCTCCACTCCTGGATTATTTAATTGAAATATAATTCATTAATACACTCCTGTAATTAATTAACTAGGATCTAAAATATTTTATCACTCTTGACTCACACATTTATGATGAAAATTCGAATAAACACTCTTTCGCAAATTTCTGTGAAACTCAACGAAGTGAACTTTTATTTTCATTTAGAAAAACTTAATTAATTACATCCTATTGTTGAGATTATTTATAGGTATAATAAACAACAAAATCCTAACTAGAATCTACAAAAGAATCACGTATAAACTAGGGAAATAAATCGTAATCTTGCACAACAAACTAAAGATAAGATTGCCACATCATCATGCAACTTGCACTTTGATCTTATCTTTCCTAACAAAAACTCTAACTAACTAACTTATCAAGAAATTATCCTAACAACTTGACTAAATAATTAATAAACAAGATAAGCATTAGAAATTATCCTAAAATCACGAAAATATCTTGGTGCCCAAGATTGACAAAAATCACGCAAATTCTTGCCACAAAGAACCGTCCATTTTTGCGCAACTTCAAAGATTCTTCAATAACTTCAAGAAATGCTTCAAGATTCAAACTTTTAATCAAGAAATCTTCAAGAAAACATTGTTCATGTATTTTAGCATATTTATGATGATCAAGACTCCAGAAGAACCAATAATAACAATGTCCAAAATGAGAAAACCCTATCAAGTGAAATGGGAAAAAACTCATGGACCAAACCAACTTGCTCCCTGTAACCACCATGTGTTTCCATCCTGTGATTTCACTAGTTATAGTTATTATCACTTAACTAATGGCTCACTCTACCAGTGACAAAACATATTGATGGTTAATAGTTAATAGCTCCACCATCACATGTATTCATCATTATCACTGTCACCCATACCTGTGATTTATCTTTGTCAAACAAAATAGGATTTATTAGTAGGTTGATTGCCCCATCCACTATTGGTATATCACAGATATTCAAATTAACATCATACGCACCTCTTAGGATCCATCTTTTGGCCTCTTCCAGAAAGGGGAAAAATTTCGTTATATGGAATCGTCTAACGCCTTCTTATCATCCCTCATATGACCTTCTGACCCCGAATCCTTTGGTTTGGGTTCCTATTTTTATCTTACAGGCACCCCGGTCGATTTCCGAGATTTTTTTTTTCTGGGACCCCTGAACCCCAAATGACAGTAAATATTAATAGCCTTTGTTTCAATGGACCTCCATAGCAGCCCCCACGATGGTTTTCGACCCCTAAGCACCTCTTAAGATCCCTCTTATGCCCTCTTCTAAAGAGGGGAAAAACGGCCTTATATGCAATCGTGTAAGGCCATCTTATCTTCCATAATATGACCTTTTCAACCCAAATCTTAGGTCTGGGTTTCTATTTTTACCTTACGGGCACCCCGGTCGATTTTTGGGATTTTTTTCTCCGAGACCCCTTAACCCCAAAAAACATTGAATTCTAGCCTTTGGCCTTGTCCTTTTTTCGTCTCGTTTTTCTACCACGTTGTATGGACCTCCAAAGAACCTCCCATGATCGTTTTCGGCCCCTAATCATCTCTTAGGATCCCTCTGATGGCCTCTTCTAAAGAGGGGAAAAACAGCCTTATATGCAATCGTCTAAGGCCTTCTTATCATCCCTCATATGACCTTTTCACCCCGAATCCTTTGGTCTGGGTTCCTTTTTTTACCTTACGGGTACCCCGGTAAATTTGCGGGAATTTTTTTCGGGACCCCATAACCCCATAAAAAATGAATAATAGCGTTTGTTTCCGGCTCCCTGAGGGGCCATGTCGGGCCTCGTCACTTTTTCGCCCCATTTTTTTACCACGTTCTATGGACTTCCACAGAACGCCCCACGATCGTTTTCGGCCCCTAAACACCTCTTAGGATCCCTCTAATGGTCTCTTCTAGAGAGGAGAAAAACAACCTTATTTGCAATCGTGTAAGGCCTTCTTATTATCCCTCGTATGACCTTTTCACCCCAAATCTTTTGGTTTGGGTTTCTATTTTTACCTTACGGGCACCATGGTCGATTTCCAGGATTTTTTTTGGGGTCTCTGAACCCTAAAAATCAGAAAATAATAGCCTTTATTTCATGCCATGTCAATATTTTGCCACCCCCTTTTTTTTTTTTTTTTTGCACGCGCTATGGACCTCCACAGCTCCCCCCAAGATCGTTTTCTACCCCTACACACCTCTTTGGGTCCCTCTTATGTTCTGTTCTAAAGAGGGGAAAAACAACCTTATATGCAATCGTCTAAGGCATTCTTGTCATCCCCCATATGACCTTTTCATCCTGAATACTTTGGTCTGGTTTCCTATTTTTACCTTAAGGGTACCCCGATCGATTTCAAGGATTTTTTTTCCAGGACCCCTGAACCCCCAAAAACAGTTAATATATGCCTTTGTTTCAGGCCCCCGTAGGGGCCATCCCGTGCCCCGTCACTTTTTTGCCTCGTTTTATTACCACGTATTGTGGACCTCCAAAGCCCCCCCCCCATGATCGTTTTCGGCCCCTACACACCTCTTAACATCCCTCTTATTGCATCTTCCAATAAAAGGAAAAACAACCTTATATACAATCGTCTAAGGCCTTCTTATCATCTCTTATATGTCCTTTTCACCTCGAATCCTTTGGTCTGGGCTACTATTTTTACCATACGGGCACCCAGATCGATTTCCAGGATTTTTTTTCTCGGACCCCTGAACCCCAAAAAGCAGAGAATAATAATACCCTATGTTTTAGGCTCCCGTCACATTTTCGCCCCGTTTTTTTACTACTTGCTATGGACCTCCACAGCACCCCCCACGATCGTGTTCGCCCCCTAAACACCTCTTAGTATTCCTCTTATGGCCTCTTCCAGAGAAGGAAAAAACAACCTTATATGCAATCGTCTAAGGCCTTCTTATCATCCCTCATATGACCTTTTCACCCCAAATCCTTTGGTCTGGGTTCCTATTATTACCATATGGGCACCACAGTCGATTTCCATGATTCCATTTCCGGGGCCTCTGAACCACAAAAAACAGAGAATATTAGCCTTTGTTTCAGGCCCCGTCACTTTTTCACCCCGTTTTTTTACCACGCGCTATGGACCTCCATAGCTCCCCCCACGATCGTTTTCTGCNAGCTCCCCCCACGATCATTTTCTGCCCCTACACACCTCTTTGGATCCTTCTTATGTCCTCTTCTAGAGAGGGGAAAAACAGCCTTATATGCAATCGTCTAAGGCCTCCTTATCATCCCTCATATGACCTTTTCACCCCGAATACTTTGGTCGAGTTCCTATTTTTACCTTACGTGTTGTTTCTACTGGAACACTACAAGAGGGGGGGTGAATTGCTGTGTGGAACTTGAATGCGGGATTTAAACTATTTTGAGCGAATTAAAGAGTACGAGTGATATTTATAAGAGAAAAACTTCCTTGGCCCAAAGGAAGAAAGCTCCACTTCTATTATAGGCCTGTAATTACTTTTACAACCTAAATTCTCTAATTACACTCGTCAGTTCCTATAGGAACTTGATTCTCAATTCTCACTCTTCATCTCTCGTTTCTCTTTTTCTTTTTCTCCACTCTTCTCTGGTTCTCACACTTCTCTTTTTCTCACAAATTACAACATAATTCATACTCTAATACAATGAAAGTACTTGTAAACTGGACTAGAACATCAATCTTAAGACTTAGACTCATATGAATGCTCAAGTGTGTTCTCAGATGTTCTACACTTTTTCTTCTGAATTTCTTGGAGTATTTATAGAGTGATTATGCCTTGTAAACTTCAGCCTTCAACCACGTTCTTTGATCGCCCATAATCTCCATGACTTCTTCCATCATCCCACGTATGTAAACCAGGAGAATAGGATTTTCACTTGACTAATTTTATCGTTTATTCTTTCCCATGATCACACGATTTTATTCCAACTATCAAGGACTCCTAACATTATTTGACTTATTAAAACTGCCGTTTTATTCTTTAGTAAAATCAGCCCAATATCTCTCTCCTAATATTAAGGAAAATATTATTATAACTAAAATTATTCCATAAATTAACCTAGACTTATTTGTGGCATAGATTCGTTATTACTTCTAGATATGATGTTCCAACCAATCTTGATACTCCAATGTATTTACAAAGATCCTAGTAAATTATTCTCATAATCTTTTTGGAAATTCTCTTCTCTTCATCACGATACAGAGGGGCCGTCTAGGGCCCTGTCACTTTTTCGCCCCGTTTTTTTACCACGTTCTATGATCCTCCATAGCACACCCCACGATCGTTTTCGGCCCCTAAATACCTCTTAGGATCCCTCTTATAGCCTCTTCTAGAGAGGGGAAAGACAGCCTTATATGCAATTGTCTAAGGCCTTCATATCATCCCACATATGACCTTTTCACACCAAATCATATGGTTTGGGTTCCTATTTTAACCTTACAGACTCCCCTGTCGATTTTTCGAGATTTTTTTATTCTAGGACCGATGAACCCAAAAAAACAGTGAATAACAATAGCCTTTGTTTAAGGCCCCTAGAGGGGCCGTCCCGGGCCCGGTAACTATTTCGTCCTGTTTTTTTTACCACGTTCTATAGACCTCTACAGCACACCTCACGATCGTTTTCGGACCCAAAGTACCTCTTAGGATCCCTCTTATGGCCTCTTTCACAGAGGGGGAAAACAACCTTTTATGCAATCGTCTAAGGCCTTCTTATCATCCCTCATATGACCTTTTCACCCTGAAGCCTTTGGTTTGGGTTCCTATTTTTACCTTGCATGCACCTAGGTCGATTTCCGAGATTTTTATTTCTGGGACCGATGAACCCCAAGAAACAGTGAATAATAATAGCCTTTGTTTCAGGCCCCCAGAGCAGCGGTCACAGGCCATGTCACTTTTTTACCCCGTTTTTTTACCACATGCTATGGCCCTCTACAACACCCCCAACGATCGTTTTCGTCCCCTAAACATCTCTTAGGATCCCTCTTATAACCACTTTCCAGAGAGGGGGAAAACACCTATTTACCACGATTGCTTTCGGCCCATAAACACCTCTTAGGATCCCTCTTATGGCCTCTTCCAAAGAGGGGAAAAACAGCATTATATTCAATCGTTAAGGCCTTCTTATCATCCCTCAGATGACCTTTTCACCCCGATTCATTTGGTTTGGGTTCCTATTTTCACCTTACGGGCACTACGATCTATTTCCGGGAATTTTTTTCCAGGTCCCCTTGAACCCTGAAAAACAGTGAATAATAGCCTTTATTTGAGGCCCCTAGAGGGGCCGTCCCGGGCCTTGTCACTTTTTTGCCCCATTTTTTTTCCACGTGCTATGGCCCTCTATAGGACCCCTAATGATTGTTATTGTCCCCAAAATACCTCTTAGGATCCCTCTTATGGCCACTTCCATAGAGGGGAAAAACATCCTTATATGCAAATGTCTAAGGCCTTCTTATCATCCCTCGTATGACATTTTCACCCCGAATCCTTTTGTCTGGGTTCCTATTTTTACCTTAAGGGCATCTCGTTCGATATTCGGGATTTTTTTTCCTGGATACCTGAACCCCAAAAGACGTTGAATAATAATACCCTTTGTTTTAGGCCCTCGGAGGGACCGTCCCCGGTCGTGAGACTTTTTCGCCCCGTATTTTTTTACCACGTGCTATGGACCTCCACATCACCCCCGACGATCGTTCTTGGCCCCTAAACACCTCTTAGGAACCCTCTTATGGCCTCTTCAAGAGAGGGGGAAAATAGCCTTATATGCAATCGTTTAAGCCCTTCTTATAATCCCTCATATGATCTTTTCAACAAGAATCCTTTGGTTTAGGTTCCTATTTTTACCTTACGGGCACCCTGGTGGATTTCCAGGATTTTTTTTCCGGAACCCCTGAACCCCAAAATACATTGAATAATAATAATAGCCTTTGTTTTAGGTCCCCGGAGGGACTGTCCCGGGTTCCGTCACTTTTTCGCCCTGTTTTTTTACAACGTGCTATGGACCTCCGTAGCACCCCCCACGATCGTTTTCGTCCCCTACACACCTCTTAGGATCCCTCTTATGGCCTATTCAAGAGAGTGGAAAAATAGCCTTTTATGCAATTGTCTAAGGCCTTCTTGTCATCCCTCATCTCACCTTTTCACCCCGAATCCTTTGGTTTGGGTTCTTATTTTTACTTAACGGGCACCCCGATCGATTTCCGGGATTTTTTTTCTCAGGACCCCTGAACACCAAAAGACAGTGAATAATAATAGCCTTTGTTTCAGGCCCGTGGAGGGGCCGTCCTAGGCCCCGTCACTTTTTTGCCCCATTTTTGTGCCACGTGCTATGGACCTCCATAGCATCCCTCACGATCGTTGTAGGCCCCAAAAAACCTCTTAGGATCCCTTTGTGGCCTCTTCCAAAGAGGGGAAAAACAGCCTTATATACAATCGTGTAACGCCTTCTTGTCATCCCTCATATGACCTTTTCACTCCGAATCATTTGGCCTGGGTTGCTATTTTTACCTTACCGGGACCCCGGTCGATTTCAGGGATTATTTTTTTCGGGACACCAGAACCCCAAAAAACAGTGAATAATAATAGCCTTTGTTTGAGGCCCCCAGAGGGGCCGTGCAAGACCCCGTGACTTTTTTGCATCATTTTTTCACCACGTGCTATGGACCTCCACAGCACCCCCACGATCATTTTCAGCACCTAAACACCTTTTATTATCCCTCTTATGGCCTCTTCCATAGATGGGAAAAACAACCTTACATGCAATCATCTAAGGCCTTCTTATCATCCCTCATATGACCTTTTCACCTCGAATCCTTTGGTCTGGGTTCCTATTTTTACCTTATGGGCACCCCGGTCTTTAATTCTGGCCTCGTCACTTTTTCGCCCCGTTTTTTTAACACGTTCTATCGACCTCCACACCCCCCCCCCCCCCCC
>PYUH01001442.1:67790-102120 GCA_016808085.1 Suaeda aralocaspica
CCCCCCCCCCCCCCTATGATCGTTTTCGGCCCCTAAATACCTCTTACGATCCCTGTTATGGCTTCTTCCGAACAGGGTAAAAAATAACCTTATATGCAATCATCTAAGGACTTCTTATCATCCCTCATATGACCTTTTCACCCCGATTCCTATTGTCTGGTTTCTATTTTTACCTTACTAGCACCATGGTCGTTTTCCGAGATATTTTTTTCGGGACCCTTTAACCCCATAAAATAGTGAATAACAACCTTTGTTTCAGGTCCCCCACTAGAGCCGTTCCGGGCCCCGTTACATTTTTGCCCCGTCTTTTTACCACTTGCTATGGACCTCCACAGCACCCCCCCACGATCGTTTTTGGCCCCTAAACACCTATTAGGATCCTTCTTATGGCCTCTTTATGAGAGGGGAAAAACAACCTTATATGCAATTGCCTAAGGCCTTCTTATCATCCCTTATATGACCTTTTCACCCCGATTCCTTTGGTCATGGTTCCTTTATTTACCTTACAGGCATCTTGGTTGATTTCCAGGATGTTTTTTCCAGGACCCAAGCACCTCAAAATATAATGAATAATAGCCTTTCTTTCAAGCCCCTAGAGGCTCCGTCCCGGGCGCTGTTAATTTTCGCCCCCCACAATAATTTTCGGCCCTTAAACAACTATTAGGATCCCTTTTATGGCCTCTTCCAGGGAGGGGACAAATAGCCTTATATGCAATCGTCTAAGGCCGTCTTATCGTCCATCATACGACATTTTCACCCCGAATCCTTCTCTCTGGGTTCCTTTTTTTTTACCTTACAAGACCTCGGTCGATTTCCGATTTTTTTTCTAGGACTAATGAACCCCAAAAACCAATGAATAATCGTAGCCTTTGTTTTAGGCCCTCAGTGGGGCCATCCCGTGCCCTGTCACTTTTTCGCCTCGTTTTTTTACCACGTACTATGGACCTCCACAGCACCCCCCACGATCGTTTTCAGCCCCTAAACACCTCTTACGATCGCTCTTATGGCCTCTTCCGAAGAGGGGAAAAAATAGCCTTATATGCAATTACCTAAGGCCTTCTTATAATCCCTCATATGACCTTTTCACCCCGAATCCTTTAGTATGGGTTCCTATTTTTACCTTACGGGTACCCCTTTCAATTTTCGGGATTTTTTTTTCGGGACCCCTGAACCCCAAAAAACAGTGAATAATAATAGCCTTTGTTTCAGGCACCCGGAGGGGCCGTCCCGGGCCCCGTCACATTTTCACCCCATTTTTGTGCCACGTGGTATGGACCTCCACTGTACTCCCCACGATCGTTTTCGGCCCCTAAACGCCTCTTAGGATGCCTATTATGGCCTCTTCCAGAGAGTGGAAAAACAGCCTTATATGCAATCGTCTAAGGCCTTTATATCATCCCGCATATGACCTTTTGACCCCGAATTCTTTGGTCTGTAATCTTATTTTTCCCTTACGGGCACCGCGATCGATTTTTGGGATTTTTTTTTTGCGGGACCCCTGAATCACAACAAACTATGAATAATAGCTGTCTAAGGCCTCGTTTTTTTACCACGTGCCGTGGACCTCAACAGCACCCCCTACAATCATTTTCGACCCCTGGACCCCTCTTAGGATCTCTATAATGGGCTCTTCAAGAGAGTTTAAAAACAGTCTTATATTCAATCGTCTAAGGCCTTCTTATCATCCCTCATATGTCCTTTTTTACCGCGATTCCTTTGGTTTGTGTTCCTATTTTTACCTTATGGGCATCCCGGTCGATTTCCTATATTTTTTTTTGGGACCCCTGAACCGCAAAATACAGTAAATACTAATAAAAACCTTTGTTTAAGGCCCCCGCACCTTATGTGCACCCCAGTCGATTTCAGGACCCTTAAACCGCAAAAGATAGTAAATAATAATAATAGCCTTTTATTCAGGTCCCCAGAGGGGCCGTCCCGGGCCCCGTCACTTTTCCGCCTCATTTTTGTGCCACGTGTTATGGACCTCCACAGCACCCCCCACAATCGTTGTCAGCTCCTAAACATCTCTTAGGATCCCTCTTATGGCCTCT
Organism: Suaeda aralocaspica; assembly: GCA_016808085.1. Classification (NCBI taxonomy): domain Eukaryota; kingdom Viridiplantae; phylum Streptophyta; class Magnoliopsida; order Caryophyllales; family Amaranthaceae; genus Suaeda; species Suaeda aralocaspica. The sequence continues at coordinate 69,842 of PYUH01001442.1, forward strand.
TCTAGAAAGGGATAAAACAGCCTTATGTGCAATCACCTAAGGCCTTCTTATCAACGCTCATATGACCATTTCACCCCGAATCCTTTGGTTCGGGTTCCAATTTTTACCTTATGGTCACCCCGGTCGATTTCCAGGATTTTTTTATCCGGGACCCCTGAACCGCAAAAAACAGTGAATAATACCTTTGTTTTAAGCCTCAGGAGGGGCCGGCCCGAGCCCTTTCACTTTTTCGCCCTGTTTTGTTACCACGTGCTATGGATCGCAATTATGGCCTATTCTAGAAAGGGGAAAAACAACCTTATATGCAATCGTCTAAGGCCCTCTTATCATCCCTCATATGACCTTTTCACCCCGAATCCTTTGGTGTGGATTCCTATTTTTACCTTACAGGCACCCCGATGGATTTCCGGGTTTTCTTTTTCCGGGACCCTTGAACCCCAAAAAACAGTGAATAATAATAGCCTTTGTATTAGGCCCCCGGAGGGGCCGTCCCGGGCCCAGTCAGTTTTTCGCCCCGTTTTTTTTTACCACGTGCTATGGACCTCCACATCACCGTCCACGATCGTTTTCGACCCATAAACACCTCTTAGAATCCCTCTTATGGCCTCTTCTAGAGAGTGGAAAAACAGCCTGATATGCATTAGTCTGAGTGTAACACCCTGGAATTTGCTAACTTCTTTTTTCTTATTTTTCCAGAAAACATATTAAATTAATAAAATTATATTTATTAAAACTACTAAATATGGAAAAACCAAAGTATTACCGCCATCGTGATAACGGCTAAGGCATTGATCAAAGTACTACAACAAAAGTCTTAAAACCAAATCAACTTAAAACTAACTTCAAAACAATTTCAAATTAAAATTATTACACTTCGGAACCATATTAATGGCCCTTAAAAAACCAAACGAAAACTGGTATTAAAAGTCTTTAGAAATCCAAACACCCAAAATAACTGTTAGTCTTCATAAGCAATTAAAATAAAGTAAGCTTCAAAACACAGCAAGTGCTCTCACTCCATCCCATCATGAAATGACTTATGCCCACTTGTACCTGCGTCTTTTCTTTTACTAGACAGCTACTCCCCACAAGTGGGTCATCGTAGGGCCAAATCCAAGACAAATCCATGCACACAAAACAAACAGTCAGCAAAGCTGAGTACGAAACTACTAAAGACTATGCAGCAACAATAAGAAATAAAACATGCACTCAACACTCAACATACCTTTGACGACCTTTTTACCTATACATGGACTCAATTATTATAATTTTTTATATTTAAAATTATGGATCCTGCATCGAACGGGTTTCCTCCTTAAAAATCATCGCCTTATTGGGCACCAACTTGGGAGTAACTCCATGAAGGTATTGCTATGTCACATAAAGTGAAGGATATCCAGCGCATTAAAAATAGAAAAGAGTTCAACGTCTTGTACTCTAATTAGAAGTCATGGATCACTGTTCCATACGACTCCCCCCACTGTTCATACACAAGGTATATACGTTTTAAGAGTTTTGATGCAAGTCCTCTTACACTTTACGTCATTTAACAAGTTTAACAATGTTATGACTCTCATGCAACATCGAACAATGACATGCATCCAATGATGTAAGCCAATTTAATTATCTTCAACTTAAAGTGATTACAAATTAAAATTATGTGTTTCCTTTAATTAAATGAACCTTTGGTACCACACATTAACTATGAGTGGCAACATGTCTAAAAGTAATTGCTCATAACTTCTTTTAATTATGTGAATAAAAATTCACAACTATCTTTCTTGTTGATTAAGTAACTAACCAACTTAGAAATAACTTTCTTCCTTGATCAATAAATTATTGGCCAAGACAAACTAATCATAACATTCCAATCCAAGCTTATAAAAATATCACTTTCTAGTTAACATGGAACCTCATCATACTTTAAATAAAACATGCCTCTACTAAACTTGCCATGCACATAAATTAATGATTCAAAACAAGCATACAAGATTTCATGGAATCAAGAATTGTTCAAGCATGCATTCTAACGCTTGTGTTTGTGCTTAGTACTTACGTACCTTGTAAAATAACTACGCTCCACCACAACATCTAGAAGTGGACTAGTTCAAAGTCTCCTACAAAGGGAAAAACCGAAACTAAATTAAAACCTTGTTGACTAAATTCTACAACACCTATAACTAACTTCTATATTGGAAACTTTGTCCAAAACTTCCTTATATGGTCTCTATTCAATTCCATACTACACTTCAACTGTTCTATTGCAACACTACTTAGTTTTTGGGACATATTTACGCTTTATAAAACCTTAGTATAATTTTTATGCCACTTTAGAAAAGTGGACAGCAATATGAAATTATCATAACTCCTTGAAAAACTTCAAAAACCACATAAATCAATCATACAATGCATTACTTAATTTATATGATCAATTTATGCTAATTACATACTTTAAAAGCCTAATTATGAAACTTATAAATTCTGGACAGCATGTTAAACATGCTTACAATCACTTTTAAAATCCATAAAACATAATAAAATTATATATATCAATATAGAATCGATGTGTGATCATACTAGTACAATTTGGACACTTAAAACTTAATTTAACTTGTCTTTATTAAAATTTCAGATTTATTTATAAACTTTAAAGTCATGAAAAACTTATAAAAACATCATAAATTCATGCCAAAACACTTATACAATCTACTAACATGTTTATGAAATCAATCTAGGCTTTAGAAGAATTTTTCATATGGCAAAACATGTTCATAAGTTTTATTCAACTCAAATTCATGACACTACTACAAATTTTGTGTTTTCTTGACACATTTGTCTCGACACTGTCATAAAGAGTTTTGTTGCTGTTTACAAAACCCGTGTTTTCTTAACGCTTTTTTGAGTTGAAAAAATTGTCAACACTAAAAAGCGTCCCAATTCATTATTTATTGTCATGTGAAAAGCACGTGTATATACAATCCGTGCGTTTGAAATTTTTGGGTAGAAATTTGGCGGACCAACAAATAAACTAAAACCCTGGCTATTATCTTTCAACTCTTTCTTCCTTCCATTCCAAAACCTTCAACTACCTTCACAAAACCACCAACTCAACCAACTACATCACCTCGAAAACCCGCGGCGTGCCGTCAACCACCAGCGCATTCCAAAACCACTTTTCTCTACCTCCCTGGCAGCTGGAAAGTCGGTGTTTTTCACTTGCTAGTCGCGCGTTGTAGATTTGAGCACAACTACACCTCCCCGACTTCTTCCTTAGGTCTGGTTTAATTGAAGCAACTACCGAGGTAAATTTGACATTAAAACCTAAATTCCTTTCAATTTTTTTTATTATCATTTTTAATCATTTGTAAACAATTTTACAATCTAGGGTTTATCGTTGATGTAATTGTCGACAACATTCAATTCCTTCAATTGCGATTCGTGAATTATTGAACTATTTATTGCAATTAATTAAGCTATGCAACATTAGAAAAAAACAATTTTTGTTGATAATTATAATTACGAACAGTTTCATGTGATTTTTCGACTTTAATTTGATAATTGACTCAATTTTGTTTGCTATTGTGCAGCATTTTTTGCTTTTTTATTTATTGTTTTCGTTTAATACACTTCAATGTTAGGATAATTGGGTTTATGAATTCAAAATTAGGTGGGGTTTTTGGAGTTCCTGAAATACTTGTAAGTTCTCAAAATTAGGTTATTCAAAATCAGCTTAAAATTCACCAAAATTTTTGGGTCCTATTTCTTCGAAATTGTTGTTTAGGGCTAAATTATTCGTACTTGGATGGTATTTTGGGTTCAGTTTGTTGGCTGGGATTTATTTTTGACTTATATATGAAGAAAGTTATTGGCATGCCAAAATGAAAACAGCTAAGCTAAACAGATATTTGAATTGTTTGAATTTCGATGTTTTCATGTTTTTTTAGGGTTTGCTAAATTAGAAATTATGTTGTTGTTGAATTATGATTATTTAAGTTATTGTGAGAATGTTTTGGATGAAAATAGTTTGCTCTTAAGCTATAATTTGTTTGTTGCCGTGTTAAAATTAGCATATATTCATAATTCATGGCTCATATAAAGTGCGATACTTGATTAATTGAAAAGCGAACTCAATCTGTATTTTTAGAGCATTTTATAGTGGTTTAATCTGCTAATTTTGAGAAACATTAGTACATTATGTGTTTTAAGACACCGCGGTCAAGGATGTGGAAAAGATAAAGTTTGTAGTAGAATTCGACAGCTTCATGCTGGTTATGACCAATGCGTTTTGTTTAAGAATATCCTACATGAATATCCTTGGTAAATTGGTCATTATGTTAGCTAAATCTAATATCGGCGTGTCTACAATTTTAGGTGGTAGTAAGTGGAGTGAAAATCCATAAAATTTTGCTAGGAATGAATAGCATTAATGAGGTCATTTATATCAATCTCGTTGTTTAATTTTGTCTTGAAAACTTCTAATCAGATGTACGGATACTTTGATGCCCAAAATGATGGGGTGTGAAGGAACTCCAATATAGGACATGATAATGGTGATTGACACAACACTTAGTTATTTGAGTTAATGGTTGTGGTTTCTATGGAGTTAGTTGAATTGTTAAGAGTTCTTTTGACCATTATTGAAGTTTTTGTAGTTTTTGGTAATTTTTGTAGCTTGGGACAGTTGTTGAACATTGGTGAGTAGTTGGTTTCATTGGAAGATTTTAGTGTTATTGTTGATCGCCATAGTTTTTTAAAGTTGTTGGTATTGTTATTCATGCTTAACTGAGATTTTGTGGAGTTCATAATGGTTTAGTTGTTGAAATACAAGAGTCATGGCGGAATGTTCGCTCAATTTTTTTTTATGGTTTTATACTCACTCATTTTACAGTTCACTCGCTTCACTCGTAACTTAGATGATGTTATCAATTTTATTTTTCAGGTTAATACATGTGGCAGTGATGGTTTAAGAAGTGAAGAAGCAAATGTCATTTCCAAGTGTTGAAGAAAAAGATTGCTACATTGAAGAAGTTTGCACTCTTTGTTTCAAATGGTTTTTTCAGCTTTGGTTTTTGTTAATATTTGTGCTTGTCTTGGAGTAGTATATATAGGTTAGCACTAATTTGTCACTGTTGGAAATAGATAGTATGGCACTAATTGTTTTTTTGGGAAATAGTTTGGCATTACAAGTTTTTTGGGGTGTGAAATAGGCGTTGGCACTAATGGTTTAAGTTGTAATCATTGATACAAACTATTTCTTATTTTGAAACATTTTGGGCACCAATGCTAATTAATGTAAAACTTTTGGATCATATTATTATATATTAAATAATTCATATTTACTACATGTGTGCGGCGAATTGATGATTATAATTGTTTATGTAGTACGATCTATACACATTCATATTGTATTATACATTGGATTACTGAGCAAAAAATGTTGCGCCAAAATATTATAATGCAAAATCTCGACGCATATTTGAGTTGAAACTTTGGCACATTATACCGCGAAACTGATTTTGCACATCAAAAAGCGTCTAGAGTCTTAGGAAACATCCAAAAACTTTGACACAAAAAAGTGTCAAGAATATTGTCCGGCACTTAACAGTGTCCCTAATATGGACTCAAAATAGCGTCAACAATTCTCCACTTCCAAATTCTCGGCCCTTTTTAGTAGCGTCGAGAAAAAAATTCTAGACGCTTTTTTGAGTCAATATTTGGCCAAAATAACGTCACAAAAACACGAAATTTGTAGTAGTGTGATTATAAAATTTGGACAGCTTTGTAAATTAAGTTAAAAACCCTTAAAATTCAATCTAAACTTAATAACATCATCATAAATTCACCCAAGAATAATATATGATCATAATATCAAGGTTTAGAACATAAAAACTCATAAAATCATAACTTTATAAATTTTTCAAACCCCAATCTATAATTTCATGAACAACAAAATTAATTCATGCCTTTAAAGAATCCATACTTATATCGAAACATGATTAAACTTATAAAAATATGATTAAACATAATTATGAACATGAAATTGCAAGATTGAATCAAAAGAAAGAAGTAGTGATTTATTTTTGAAAAAAGGTTCGAAAAATACCAAAACCGGGGAGGAGGTGCAGCACGGTGGCAGGCTGAGCGGTGGTTGCTGTGGCGCGGTGGGGTCCGACGATGGCTTGGATCCCAAGGCAAACCCCAAAACCTTTTTTTCCGATTTTTCGAACAACAGATTTTTTCTGTTTTTTTTCGGAAATTGCAAACCCTTTTTTTTCTCTCTTCTCTCTAAATTTTTGAAATCCTAATGACTATTATGATCATGAAAATCTGAAATTTTGGGTTTTAAGAGGTATTTATAGGCCCCAATTAGGATTTGGAAAAGCCCATACTAATCCTAACAAGTGGAAATTACCTTTAGCCCCTTGCCTCAAAATAATTTAGGAAACCTTTGAAAATTCTATTTTTAGAAGCTTTTTAAAATATTTTCAAACATAAAAATATTATTTGAGAACACAAATAATTACTTTCAACCAAAACTTATTATTTATTTTATTATTATTAATTTATTTTTATTTAATATGCCCATTGACATATTTATTTTTTTTAATAAAAATATTAAAATTATCAGAATAAAATACAAAAATACTTACTTGAAATACGTGAAAATATGGGGTATTACAGTCTACCCCCCTTAAAAGAAGTTTCGTCCCGAAACTTTGTGTAGGTTAGTGTATGGAATTTGGGCCCGAAACTTTGGGTAGGTTAGTGTATGGAATTTGAGAAGAGACTACTTTTACTTCAAACTTTCTTACTAAAACACTATGTTGTTGTAGACTTTAGACACTTACTTGACAATTTTTTTTGTTAGACAAACATAAAACTGTTTTACAAAAGTCATAGAAACTCATAAAAACTTGCAAAATTGAGGGTAAAAACGTTGCGAAAAACAGGTCGCTTTCTACCCCCCTTAAGAATCGAGTTATGTTCCCGTAACTCTACTACTAACCTGAAAGAGCTCTGGGTATTTTTCTCTCATCAGATCTTCAGCTTCCCAAGTAGCTTCTTCGGTTTCGTGGTTAGACCACAACACCTTCACTACTTCGACACTCTCTACGTGTATCTCTGACCTTACTGTCTAGGATTTTAATTGGCCTCTCTTCATAGGTGAAACTTTGGTCTAACTCTATTGTTGCAGGTTGTAACACGTGTGATTCATCTGACACATACTTCCTTAGTTGAGACACATGGAAAACATTATGAAATTTGCTCAACTCCATTGGTAGTGTTTACTTATAAGCTACCTTTCCAACCCTTTGCAAGATCTCCTAGGTTCCTATGTACTTTGGGCTCAACTTTCCTTTCATTCCAAATCTCATCACCCCTTTCATTGGTGACACCTTAAGTAACACCTTGTCGCCAACTTCAAACGCAACTTCTTGGCGTTTTTGATCCGCATAGGACTTTTGTCTATCTTGTGCTACTTGAATCTTTGCTTGTATTACTCTATTCTTCTCGGTGGTCTCATATATTAATTGAGGTCCTAGAATTACTATCTCACTTATGTCGTTCCAACACAAAGGGCTCCTACAATTCCTTCCATACAAAGCCTCAAATGGTGCCATGCCAATACTTGCATAGTAACTATTGTTGTATGAAAACTCAATGAGACCCAAGTAATCCTCCCAATTCCCTTGAAAGTCAATTACAGAAGCCCTTAGCATTTCCTCTAAGGTTTGTATGGTTCTCTCTGTTTGTCCATCAGTTGCTGGATGGAAAGATGTACTCATCTTCAAGGTTGTGCCAAAGTTCTCCTGAACATTTTTTCAGAATTTTGAAAGAAACCTAGAATCCCTATCTAACACGATATTGATCATTTGGAACTCCATGTAGCCTCACAACATGTTTTATGTCAGCCTTTGCAAGTTGTTCCATTTTCCAAGTCTCTTTCATGGGTATAAACATTGCTGATTTAGTAAGTCTATCCACCACTACCCATATGGTATCATACTGATTCTTAGACTTTGGCAAGCAAGTCACAAACTCCATCGAAATGCAATCCCATTTTCATCCTTGTATCTCAATTGGTTGGACTTTTCCCTGTGGTCTCTTATGCTCAAATTTAACCTTTTGACAAGTAAGACATTTACTCACAAATTCAGCCACTTCTCTCTTCATCCTAGGCCACCAATACATCTTCTTTAAATCCTTATACAGTTTATCGCCTCCAGGATGCACTGAATACGGGGTATTATGACCCTCCTCCATGATTCTTCGCTTCAAAGGTGGTGGCGAGTTTTCCAAAGGTGGTGGTTTGGGGAATTTGAATGACCCAATTCGAAAAAAAAAACTATTTTAAAAATTAACGCATTAAAATTTTCAACTAAACAATGAATTATTTACAAAATGAAATCGTGCATACCTTGAATTTGAAAAATTGTTGATGAATGAATATAAGATTGGAGTTCATTTGGGATCGAAGAAAAACCAAACTCAAATCCACCCCACTAATTAAACCCTAAGAACTGAAAAAAAAAAACCAATTCAAAACTGAAAAAAAGTGGATGAGAGTCTAGATCCGAGACATGGAAATAAAAAAAAGCTTTGCTTTTTAATGAAGGCGATGACAGTGATCTAGAGTAAAAGGGATGAGAGAGAGAGAGACGTGAGAGAGAAAGGTCGTCTTTTTTTTTAATATTGTTCTGCATCCGTATTAGTATCGTTTTGGTAAAAAGCGAAACTAATAGGTACATTATTTTGTGTTGTTTTTATCAAAAACGAAACTAATACATATATTATTGGTATCGTTTTTGTGAAAGCGATACCAAATAGGTACATTATTGGTATCGGTTTGGCAAAACCAATACTAATAGGTAAATTATTGGCATCGTTTTTTGTAAAAAGAATACTAATAAGTACATTATTCGTATCATTTTTTGTAAAAACAATATTATTAGTGACCTATTAATATTGTTTTTTGCACAAATGATACTAATAGGGCGTTACTAATAAGGATTTTTCCACTAGTGAAATCCTCGCATATGTGTGGTACACACCACCTTGCCTTATAGCTTAAACTTCCATCCTCATGAATCTTAAAATGCTTTGCTTTCATGCTTTCAGCTTTTCCTTGATTCTGTCCAGTTTCACATCTCCTTCCTGGTTCTTCTTAATTTCCTCGAGTATTGTTGGTTGGATACTAGGATTACAAAGAATTTCTTCTAACTCTCTCGCCTTCACTATTTCCAAACTCAATCTCTCTATGTCCTTACATAGTTCATTAGCAACCACCAAGGTGTTCACTCCATGTTTTGTTTTACGACTTAGAGCATCAACTACCACATTGGCTTTCCCTTCATGGTACTGGATATCCAGGTCATAATCCTTGATCAACTCAAGCCATCTCCTTTGTCACATATTTAAATCCTTTTGAGTGAAAAAGTACTTTAAACTCTTGTGGTCTGTGTATATCCTACATTTCACCCCATACAAATAATGTTTCCATATTTTCAAAGCAAACACTATTGTTGCTAACTGTAGATCATGAGTAGGGTAGTTAACCTCATATGGCTTCAATTTCCTTGAAGCATAAGCTATCACCTTTCTATTTTGCATTAATACACACCCCAAACCATTTTTAGAAGCATCACTATATACATTATAAGAGTCACTTCCATCTAGCAAGGTCAGCACTAGAGTTGTAGTCAAATGCTCATTCAAAGTCTGAAATGCCTCTTCGCACTTATTACTCCACTCAAATTTACAGCCTTTCGTCATTAGCGAAGTCATGGGTTTAGCAATCCTCGAAAAGTCCTTCACAAACCTCCTATAGTAACCTGCTAACCCTAAGAAACTCCCTACATCAATTATATTCTTCGGTGCAGGCCACTCCTTAACTGCTTCAATTTTAGCTGGGTCTACTTCAACTTCCTCTTTAGACACAACATGCCCCAAGAATGCTACTTTCTCCAACCATAACTAACATTTTGAGAACTTAGCATATTACTCATTTTCCCTTAATGTCATCAAGATTGTCCTTAAATGTTCCACATGTTCCTCCTTACTCTCAGAATACACAAAGATGTCATCAATAAAAACGACCACAAAGTTATCCAAACACCGTTGGAAGATTCTATTCATTAGATCCATAAAAATTACCGGCGCATTGGTTAACCCAAAAGGCATAACAGTGAACTCATAGTGTCTATACTTAGTGCGAAAAGCAGTTTTCGATATGTCCTCATTAGCAATCCTCAAGCCCTCAAGTCAATATTCGAAAACACAGTATGCTCCTTTCAATTGATCAAACAAGTCATCAATTCTCGGTGATGGATACTTATTCTTGATCGTCATCTTGTTCAGCTCCCTATAGTCAATACATAACCTTAAACTCCCATCTTTCTTCTTCGCAAACAATACTGGTGCTCCCCAAGGTGAAGCACTAGGCCTAATGTAACCCTTTTCCAACAACTCCTGAAACTGTTCCTTCAACTCACTCATTTTTGCAGGCGCCATCCTATAGGGTGCTTTTGGAAATAGGTGCTGTTCCTGGGACTAAGTCTATGGTAAAGTCAATTTCTTGCTTAGGTGGCATTCCCGGAATCTCCTCCGGAAACACATCAAGAAAATCCCTCACTACTTCAATATCCTCAAGTTTAGTAGTCTCATCATGATCTACATTTCTCACACTACAAAGGTAGATTGGAAAACCTTTCTTCACAAACCTAGCAAACCTCATTACTAATATTGTTTTGTTGTGTTTCGGTCTTCATGCCCTCATATAGCTCACCTTCTACCCCTTATTCATCAACAAGATATTCTGTAGTTCACAAAAAAATTCAGCCTTATGTTTAGTTAACCAATCCAACCCTAGGATCACTTCTCAAGTCCATGATGAGGACACATTCTCAACAAATCCTTGAATCTCTCCCATGCATCATAAAGAGTTTCATCAATTTCTTGGTTAAAATTCGTAATTTGACTCCTATGTTGTGCAGTTCTCTCCGGAGGATAGTACTTCCTTTGAAAATCAAGAGGCACGTCATCCCAACTATTGATAGTATCCATGTTTAGACAATTCAACCAAGAACGAGCTTTTTCCTTCAATGAGAATGGGAACATCGTACGGCATATGTAATCTTGAGATACACCAACTTGCTTAATTGTATTGTAGTACTGAATGAACTTATTTAAGTGAAAATTCGGATCTTCTTTCAATGTTCCTGCAAACAGGTTCCTTTTTACCATGTTCACCAAGGCTGGTTTCAATTCAAAATTTAGGGCCTCTATATCAGGAACTCAGTATCCACCTCTCATTGTTGCAGAACTCGGCTGAGAATAGTCTTTTAGGGACCTTGCTGGTGGTGGCGGTGGCGGTGGCGGTGGTGTATCATTCCATGGTATTTTGTTCTCGTTGAACTGTGATTCTGCCATCTCTTCCTCATGTGAACTATCGGAAATATTCAACCAGTGTTCGATCGGAAAGAATGACTCTTCGTAATCTCCACTTCCTTCTACGACTCCACTTATGTAATGACCTTTCCGGTTCAGGGTCAATCCAAACCGGCATACAACCTAATACCTGCACACAATCGAAACTCGAAAACAAAATGAGAACTACCTCAAAGAACATGAAGGTTCCTTGAGGTGAGAAAATACAACCGAAAATATGAATAAAAATAAAAGAACACTTTAAACCCGACTAATAGAATTAAATATTGCCTTCTCAGCAACAGCGCAAAAATTTGAACAGGCTATCGCGCACCTGTCAAAAATAACCGAACAACACTAACTAATATTGCTAGGGAAGTAGGGATCGAATCCTCAGTGAAGCTATTAAATCCTATTAGTTCTAAAAAGTCTAAAATGTGTAAGGGGCCTTGGTGGAAAATTCAATAAAGTCTACTAAATTAAGGAAGCAAAAACTAAAACTAAGGAAAATGACGGGAAAATATGAATTAAACTCTATTAATGGAAACCTAGGGCAATCGGTTCACTATGATCAATCAACAAACTCATTAAACACTCACTAATCAATTCATTGGCATTCATTAAACAAGGACTCACTAATTCTCTTGAACTTAGACTCCCTTAAAACTCCTTTACTGGCTCTCACTCGCATAAATTCGTTTTTGCCTGTTATTAAGTGGTCTAATTGTGGTAATCTTACCTCTCAGCCTCGATTTCGACAATAACATATCTTACAACTAAACTTGGCCACAATTTAATTGCAATCGATAGAAATGAATAATAGGAATTGAATTAAAAGCCAAGAACTAATTAATGAACATAAAATAAATTCACAACATGATCATAGATGCCCTAACCGTAGAGAAAAAAAACTACACACACATAAATATCGGAACTAAAACAAAAACAAAATAAAATAACATGACCATAATCAATGACTAATCAAAACTAGAATTAAACTAAATTAATTACTAATAATACTAAATTAAGAATCAAAATAACAAGACTAATTTAATCTAAACTAAATTCTAAGAAACTAAAGAGATTCGATAATTAAAAAGAAGGGAAGGAGATTACCAAAGCAAATAAGGAATTGCATTAATTGGAATTGAATCTTCAAGAACAAATTAAGTGTATCTAAAATTCTAGAGAGAAAAGAGCTTTTAGGATTCCTAAGTCTAAAAATGTGCCAAAAACTAGTTAGGGTCATGCCCCCTTTACATTGAGTATATATAGTATTTAGGTTTAAATAAAATACACCCACGAGCAAAAATCGCGTAGAAAAATCAATCGGACCAATAAAACCATCACCTGCGCCCGCAGGTCTTCTAGTTTGGGAGTTCTAGAGCTGCTGATCTATGTTGCGAGCGCATCGATCAAATGATGATTAAGGGACTGCGCCCGCATGAACAATGATGAACAAAATTTTGACGATCTTGATTATTTCTTCGCTCGATTCTTCGATTCTCGTTCGTGACTTCTCGTGACTTGGCACGCATCCTGAGGTATGTGATTATTGACTCGTTTTAGCTTGTAATGACTTCATAACTCTCTATTACACTCCTGTAACATATAAAACAAAACCGAAAACCACGTGTAATAACCGAAAAAGTATAAAATAACCGAATGAGGTTCTAAAAGTCAACTAAAGATAATAAAACCATTCCAAAACATAACTTAACAACAAAGTTAATAATAGCCTTATATCAGGCTAATTTTTCAGAATTTATTTTTCGGCAACCCCTCAACCCCAAAAAATAGTTAATAATAGCCTTTATATTAGGCCCCGCCACTTTTTCAGCCCGTTTTTTTACCACGTGCTATGGACCTCCACAGAACCCCCCACGATCGTTTTTGTCCCCTAAAATCATCTTAGGATCCCTCCGATAGCCTCCTCTAGAGAGAGGAAAAACAGCCTTATATGCAATCATGTAAGGCCTTCTTATCATCCCTCATATAACCTTGTCACCCCGAATCCTTTTGTCTGAGTTCTTATTTTTACCATACGGGCACCCCGGTCGATTTTCGTGATTTTTTTCTCCAGGACCACTGACCCCAACAAACAGTGAATAATAGCTTTGTTTCTGGAACCCGTAGGGGCCGTCTTGGGCCTTGTCACTTTTTCGCCCTGTTTTTTTACCACTTTCTTAGACATCCACAAAACACCCCATGATCGTTTTCTGCCCTTAAACACCTCTTAGGTTCCCTCTTCTGGCCTCTTCTAGAGAAGGGAAAAACATCCATATATGCAATCGTCTATGGCCTTCTTATCATCCCTCATATTACCGTTTCACCCCGAATCCTTTGATCTGGGTTCCAATTTTTACCTTACGGGCACCCGAGTAGATTTAAGGGATATTTTTTACCTGGGACCCCTGAACCCCAAAAAATAGTGAATAATAACCTTCGTTTCACGCCCTTGGTGGGGCCATCCTGGGTCGCGTTAATTTTTTGCCACGTTTGTCTACCACGTGCTATGGACCTCCATAGCACCCCCCACTATCATTTTCGGCCCCAAAACAATTCTTACGATCCCTCATATAACCTCTTCCAGAGAGTGGAAGCACAACCTTATATGCAATCGTTTACGGCCTTCTTATCATCCCTTATATGACCATTTTCCCCGGAATCCTTTGGTCTAGGTTCATATTTTTACCTTACGGCCACCCCGGACTATTTCCGGGAACTCTGAACCCCAAAAAACAGTTAATAACGGCCTTTGTATCAGTCCCCGTGAGGGGCCGTCCCGCGCCACGCCACTTTTTCGCCCCATTTTTTTACCGCGTGCTATGGACCTCCAAAGCATCCCCCACTCTCGTTTTCGCCCCCTACACACCTCTTACGATCCCTCTTATAGCCTCTTCGGGACAAAGGAAAACAGCCTTATATGCAATCCCCCTAGGCCTTCTTATCATCCCTCATAGTACCTTTTCACCCCGAATCCTTTGGTTTTGGTTCCTATCTTTACTTGACAGGCACCCCGGTCGATTTCCGAGATTTTTTTCCAAGACCACTGAACCCTAAAAATCAGTGAATAATAGTCTTTGTTTCAAGCCCCCGAAGGGGCCATCCTAGGCTCCTCACTTTTTCTTCCCTATTTTTACCACGTGTAATGGACCTCCACAAAACCCCCCATGATCGTTTTTGGCCCCTTAAAACCTCTTAGGATCCCTCTTATGGCCTCTTCGAGAGAGGGGAAAAACAGCCTTATATGCAATCGTCTAAGGCATTCTTATCATCCCTCATATGACCTTTTAACCCCGACTCCTTTGGTCTGGGTTCCAATTTTTACATTACGAGCACCCCCGTCGATTTTCGGGATTTTTTTTTCCGGGACCCCTAAACCCCAAAAAAAGTGAATAATAGCCGTTGTTTCAGGCCCCCGGAGGGGCCATCCCGGGCTTTTTCGCCCCTTTTTTTTTACCACGTGTTATAGACCTTCACAGCACGCCCCACGATCGTTTTCGGCACCTGCACACATTTTAGGATCCCTCTTATGGCGTCTTCCAAAGAGGGGAAAAACAGCCTTATACGCAATCGTCTAAGGCCTTCTTATCATCCCTCATATGACCTTTTCACTTTGAATCGTTTGGCCTAGGTTCCTATTTTTACAATACGGCACCTGCACACATTTTAGGATCCCTCTTATGGCGTCTTCCAAAGAGGGGAAAAACAGCCTTATACGCAATCGTCTAAGGCCTTCTTATCATCCCTCATATGACCTTTTCACTTTGAATCGTTTGGCCTAGGTTCCTATTTTTACAATACGGCACCTGCACACATTTTAGGATCCCTCTTATGGCGTCTTCCAAAGAGGGGAAAAACAGCCTTATACGCAATCGTCTAAGGCCTTCTTATCATCCCTCATATGACCTTTTCACTTTGAATCGTTTGGCCTAGGTTCCTATTTTTACAATACGGCACCTGCACACATTTTAGGATCCCTCTTATGGCGTCTTCCAAAGAGGGGAAAAACAGCCTTATACGCAATCGTCTAAGGCCTTCTTATCATCCCTCATATGACCTTTTCACTTTGAATCGTTTGGCCTAGGTTCCTATTTTTACAATACGGGCACCCCGGTTAATTTCTAGGATTTTTTTTCCAGGACCCCTCAACCCCAAAAATGGTGAATAATAGCCTTTCTTTCTGGTCCCCTGAGGGGTCGTCTTAGGCCTCGTCACTTTTTCGCCCTGTTTTTATACCACGTACCCCGGCCCTCCACAGCACCCTCCACGATCATTTTCGGCCCCTAAACACCTCTTAGTATCCCTCTTAACGTCTCTTCTAGACAAGGGAAAATCAGCCTTATATGCAATCGCCTAAGGCCTTCTTATCATCCCTCATATTACCGTTTCAACCATAATCCTTTGGTCTGGGTTCCTATTTTTACCTTACGGGCACCCTAGTCGATTTAAGGGATTTTTTTCCCGGGACGCATGAACTCAACAAAACAGTGAATAATAACCTTTTTTTCAGGCCCCTGGAAGGGCCGTCCCGGGCCTCGTCAGTTTTTTGCCCCGTTTTTTTACCACGTGCCATGGACCTCCATGGCACCCCCACGATCATTTTCAGCCCGTAAACACCTATTAAAATCCCTCTCATGGCATCTTGATACGCATATTAATGAGCAAAACTTCGAGGGTTTGGGTTTGATTGAAGGTGGAAAACAAGATGCAACCATGGGGGAGTTAGTGGCCTATGGAGACACAAGACTCCTAGGGTTGGCTAGGGTGGATTTCTACGTGTGCATGGTGACATGTACAAGCTTACTCACGTAGTTTTCAAGCAAGTATAAAGTTAGTAGTTTAGAAATGTTGAGCTATATGGGTTTTCTTCCCACGTCATTTGATAGGGTTTTACCATATGGTGTTTTGTTATTTTCTTGATTAGTTTATGAGTCAAGGTTGATGGAATCAAGCATGAGAAACACAAAAATGGAGGTTTCTTGAAATAAAGATTGAATCTTGAAGAGTTTCTTGAAGTTCTTGAAATCGGAAGTCCAACAAAAATCAACGAGAATCAAAGAAGTCATTTTTTTTATGGACGGGATTTTGAAAGATTTTTGAAAGATTGGGCAACGTTGTCAACGCAGTTTTTCAAGTTGTGTGACTTGGTCAACTTTAGTTTGTTATTCGGAAATATGGTGTCTAGATTTGATTCTCAAAATATCTAAGATTAGAACTAGAAATCAGATCACAAAATATATGGTGCACATATTGTATCCGGTTTTGTGGTGATATTCTTGTTACCTAATCTTAGTTGTTATACATATACTAAAGTAGTTAGGATATGTTTAGGATTCTGAAATATTATGTGATATGTTTAGCTATAAATAGGATGTAAATACATCATAAAATTCAGATTAGAGTGATTGAAAACTAAGTTTTCCGGTTTTTGTTGTTTCACGAAGAAAACAAAACTTGAGAGTTTCTTGTGTAAATTCGATTGATTGTGAGTGGTGCTTTGTGCTTTATCTCACGTGAGGATAGTTCTTAGGATTTGAGGGTGCTTTGCTTTAATCAAATTCTACCAATTATTCGCCTTAGAAGTCGATTTGTGGTGCGTGGCTTTATCAAATTTGAGTTTTGTCATTAATATGCGTATCATCCTCCTTTCTTCAAAAGAGTTTGTCCTCAAACCTCGAAGTGATCATCAGGAACATAAGGAGCTAATCACCAATTGTTGAAAGTAGCATGGACTCCATATTCTCCTGGTAACTCCAATTTATAAGCATTATCCCCCACTTACTAATGATTTTGAACGGTCCATCACAACGAGGGATAAGTTTATTCTTCCTTGATTTGGAAATCTTTCCTTTCTCAAGTGTAACCAAACCAAATCCCCTTCTTTGTAGACATGTTGTGATTTATGTTTGTTTGCTCGTGCCTTGTAGATATCATTAACCTTTCATTCGAGCCCTTACTTTGCGTGAAGTTTTGCATGTACTCAACCTTAGTCTTGGCATCTTTGTGTACCAACTCCCCTTTAGGAATACTTACAAAATCAATTGGTAACTTAGAATTGACTCCATAGACAATCTCGAAAGGAGGTGTTTAGTAGCACTAAGAGGCGCCCTATTGTAAGCAAATTCAGGCATGAGCAAGCTTCAAATCCCAATCTTTTTGTGTCTTGCTAACCAAACCACGCAACAAAACCCCTAGTGTTCGATTAGTGACTTCGGTTTGCCCATCTGTTTGAGGATGATAAGATGTGCTAAACAAAAGTTTCGTGCTATTAGTTCCAAAGTGACTTCCAAAAGTAGATCATAACTTGTTGTCTCTATCACTTACAATAGTCTTGGAACCCATGTAACCTATGATGTCTCGGAAATACAAATCAGCCACATTCATAGCATCATCTGTCTTGTGACATGGTGTAAAATAGAGCCATCTTGAAATTATCAACCATACCATAATTGCATCCTTTCCCTGCTGTCCTTGGTAACCTACAATGAAATCCATAGAAAACATCCTCCCAAGGTCCTTGGCACTGGCAATGGAGTATAAAAAACCTTATGAAAGGCTGCTTTTGCCTTTTGACAAGTAGCACATTGAGCAATTATGGGCCTCAACATCAACAATCATCTTTGGCAATAAAAATGTTCTTGCAACATGGTAGTGTCTTTGTAATGCCAAAAGGTCCAGCAATACTCCTACTATGAGCCTCCCTTAATAGCAATTCACGTATAGAACACTTAGGTATGCACAATAGATTTACCTTTAAACAAAAAACCCCATCATGTAGCACATAGGAACTCATAGAACCCTTGAAAGTCGCCATTATTGGTCCAAAAATCTCCATCTTGCTCGTAAAATTGTGTTATCAACTCTATCCAAGCACTAAAGTTCAAACACCAACAAAGTATACCTTCTGACAAAAGCATCAGCAACAACATTGACTTCCCCGTTTTTATTTGAAGAGAAGTGAAAAGATGCAAAAATTCAACCCATTAGCATGTCTTGGATTCAATTTTGTTGACCATTAAGGTGCTCAATGCTTCATGATCAGAATGTAGTATGAAGTGATTAGGCCTTAAATAGTGACTCCATGATCCAAAGCTCTAATATGGCATAGAACTCTGTCATAATTAGAATAGTCAGTTAGCACCATTCAATTTCTCACTAAAATACGAAATTGGCCTCCTCCCTTGACTAGAACAGCCCCATTCCAACCCCAATTGCATCCGTCTCAACTTCAAATGGTTTAGAGAAATTGGTAAGGCTAGTATGGGTTGTGTACAAAGCAACTTCTTAATCATTCAAAAGCTTTTGTGCCTTTGTCCACTCAAACTTAACTTAGGCTTATCTTTTTTATGCATTCGGTTATAGAGCAACACAGATGAAAATTCTAACAAACCCTATAGAACGAGGCTAACCCATGAAAAGCACGTACTTCAGTCAGTTTTTGTGTTGGCCATGATTTTATAGCTTCACTTTAGATGGATCAACAGAAACCCATCTTTGGACACAATATACCCCAAAAAAGTCACAATTGGTACCTGAAAAATAACACATTTTCAAGCTTAGCCATAGAGCTTTTGTTTCGTAATGTCCCAAACACACTCTTAGATGGCTTAGATGATCATTAACACTCTTGCTATACACCAAATATCATCTAAATACATACTACAAACTTACCAATGTATGGCTTTAAAAACCTCATTCATACAACTCATAAACGTATCGGTGCATTAGTTAAAACCAAAAGGAAGGAATACCATTCATAAGCCCTAGCTTTGTTTTAAAAAACCTGTCTTCCATTTAATCACCTTCCTTCATTCGAATCTGATGATATCCACTCCTTAAATCAATCTTTGAAAACAATTGAACCCATGTAATTCATCTAGCAAATCATCCAATCTAGGTATAGGAAACCTATACTTGACGGTTATATTGTTAAATGCCCTTGAATCAATACACATTCTCCAAGTCCCATCCTTCTTAGGTACTATTAATGTAGGCCAACACAGGACTCATGCTCTCCTAACGTACCCCCTCTTCATTAATTCCTCAATTGCCTTTGTATTCCTTGTTTCTTCTGGATTAATCATATGCAGGCTTGTTAGGAATTTGAGACCCAGGATAGATTCTTTTGATGTTCAATTCCACATATGGGTGGTAATCCTGGTGGCACTCTAGGACACATCTGAAACTCATTCCAAAGGATGCCAACCCTAGGAATCCTCTGGGGTTTCATCTTGTACCTCTTTGGCTATCAACATATAGGACATAGAACTGTTTTCAACTCCCTTTCTAATCCTTCCACCCACCAACAGAACACCTTTAGAATTACCCAGCTTGTCTTAGGTTAGAATCATCAGGGTGTAATGCATATGATTTCTCATTAGGGTTCTTGCGCACATATAGACATTTGTTCTTCCATTAAACTTACAAAACGGTCATATTGCCAAGGTCTACCCAATAGATATGACAAGCATCCATAGGACAAACATGACAGAGAACTTGATCCTCAAATTTACCAATTTTAAACGCTAATTAAGGCTTGTTTTTTACCTTAAACATCACTTGTGTTGCTAAGCCATGTAGCTTGTATGGTTGAGGATGTATCTTTTAAGGAATTGCGAGTTTTTCCACCAACAACGTAGATACTAACATTTGTGCAACTTCCGTATCTATGAACATCACAAAGCTTGCCTTGAACTTAAACTTTGAGAAAATTTTGTCCCTTTGACTCTCCAAAGGTTGTGCACTTTGAGATTGTAATACCCTATGTACACACAAGGATTGGCCTTGTGTTTTTGGTTGGACCTTCCTCCGTTTCTCCATATTTCATAATTGGCATACTCTTCCCTCCCTCATCCCATACATTTCTCCTCTTTCTTTGTAACCCCTCAAGCCATAGACTGATAGGAAGTGAGTTTTTAATTCCGCCAATTTATAGGATTTATGATCATCAATTCTTTGTAACGAAAAATCCTCTCAACCCTACGAATCCAATCTAGAAATTTTTCAGGATCCATCCTCATTAAACTCAGGAATTTCGAGTTAGATTTCGATCATCACCCTCATCTTTCCCTTATATGTTTTGGGCCTGATCTTGGTTCCTCATCGTCACTAGAACTTGATGAGTATCCCTTTTTTGGTTTACGTACACTCCTCACACTTTCTTGCTCACTTTCACTGCTTGATGAGTCCCTCCTCTTGTTTAGATTTAGTAGGAGTTTTCTTGGGTAGAAGCCATGATGGTTAGGACTTCATCTAAACGAGCCTTAACTCGTCAATCTCTCCTTGCATACGTAGCTCTTTGCTGAGCCAAGCTCAAAACTTTCGTGAATCCTTGTGGGATGTTCGTACTCACCTTCTTGAGCCATGATAATGATATTGAACACTTGAGATGAATGAATCTCTCAACGAGAGCACCAAAAGTTGATGTGAATTTTGTTATAGACAAACGCCACTCACACAAAGGAACTAGACTTCAAATTTGATAAAGCCACGCACCACAAATCTGAACTTCTAAGGCGAATAATTGGTAGAATGATAAAGCAAAGCACCCTCAAATCCTAAGAACTATCCTCACGTGAGATAAAGCACAAAGCACCACTCACTCAATCGAATTTCTCACAAGAAACTCTCAAGTTTTTGTTTTCTTCGTGAAACAATAAAAACCGGAAAACTTATGTTTTTCAATCACTCTAATCTGAATTTTATTGATGTATTTTACATCCTATTTATAGCTAAACATATCACATAATATTTCAGAATCCTAAACATATCCTAACTACTTTAGATATATGGTATAACAAACTAAGATTAGGATAACAAGAATATCACCACAAAACCGGATACAATATGTGCACCATATATTTTGTGATCTGATTTCTAGTCTAAATCTTAGATATTTTGAGAATCAAATCTAGACACCATATTTCCGAATAACAAACTAAAGTTGACCAAGTCAAACAACTTGAAAAATCGCGTTGACAACGTTGCCCAATCTTTCAAAAATCTTTCAAAAATCCAGCCATATGACTTGCTTTGATTCTCGTTGATTTTTGTTGGACTTCCGATTTCAAGGACTTCAAGAAACTCTTCAAGATTCAATCTTTATTTCAAGAAACCTCCATTTTTGTGTTTCTCATGCTTGATTCCATCAACCTTGACTCATAAACTAATCAAGAAAATAACAAAACACCATATGGTAAAACCCTATCAAATGACGTGGGAAGAAAACCCATATAGCTCAACACTTCTAAACTACTAACTTTATACTTGCTTGAAAACTACGTGAGTAAGCTTGTACATGTCACCATGCACACGTAGAAATCCACCCTAGCCAACCCTAGGAGTCTTGTGTCTCCATAGGCCACTAACTCCCCCATGGTTGCATCTTGTTTTCCACCTTCAATCAAACCCAAACCCTCGAAGTTTTGCTCATTAATATGCGTATCACATCTTATAGAGTGGGGAAAACAGTCTTATATGCAATCGTCTAAGGCCTTCTTATCATCGCTCATATTACCGTTTCACCAAGAATCCTTTGGTCTGGGTTCCTATTATTACTTTACGGGCACCCTAGTCGATTTAAGGGATTTTTTTCCTGGGACCCATGAACCCCACAAAACAGTGAATAATAACCTATGTTTCAGGCCCCTGGAGGGGCCGTCCTGGGCCACGTCAGTTTTTCGCCCCGTTTTTTTTTACCACGTGCTATGGACCTCCACGGCGCCCCCACGATCATTTTCGGCCCGTAAACACCTGTTAAAATCCCTCTTATGGCATCTTATAGAGTGGGGAAAACAGCCTTAATGCAATCGTCTAAGGCGTTCTTATCATCCCTCATATTACCTTTTCACCCTGAATCCTTTGGTCTGGGTTCCTATTTTTACCTTACGGGCACCCTAGTCGATTTACAGGAAATTTTTTCCAGGCCGCCTGAACTCCAAAAAGCAGTGAATAATAGCCTTTATTTTAGTCCCCTGGCCGTCACTTTCCACTCTGTTTCTTTACCACGTGCTATGGACCTCCACAGCAACTCCCACGATCGTTTTCGGCCCTACACACCAGTTACAATCCCTCTTAAGGCAACTTCAAGAGAGGGGAAAAACAAACTTATATGCAATCGTCTAAGGCCTTCTAATTATCACTCATATGACCTTTTCACCCCGAATTCTTTGGTCTGGGTTCCTATATTTATCTTTCGGACACCCTGGTCTGTTTAAGGCCCTTGGAGGGGCCGTCCTGGGCCTATCAGTTTTTCGCCCCATTTTTTTACCACGTGCTATAGACCTCCACAGCATTAATCACGGTCGTTTTCGGCCCCTAAACACCTCTTAGGATCCCCGCTTTTGGCCTCTTCTAGAGAGGGAAAAAACAACATTACATGCAACCGTCAAAGGCCTTCTAATCTTCCATCATATGACCTTTCCACCCCGAATTCTTTGGTCTCTATACATATTTTTAGGCCTTCTTATCATCCCTCATATGACCTTTTCAACCCAAATCATTTAGTCTGGGTTCCTATTTTTTCCTTACAGACACCCCGGTCGATTTCCGGGATTTTTTTTTTTTGTGGGAACTTAGAATCCCAAAAAATAGTGAATAATAATAGCCTTTGTTTTAGGACCCCGGAGGCGCTTTCCTAGGCCCAGTCACTTTTTCGCCCCATTATTTTTAACACGTGCTATGGACTTCCACAAAACCTCCCACAATCGCTTTCGGCCCCTAAACACCTCTTAGGATCCCTCTTAGGCCTCTTCCAGAGAGGGAAAAACAACCTTATATGCAATCGTCTAAGGCCTTCTTATCATCCCTCATATTACCTTTTCACCCGAATCCTTTGGTCTGAGTTCCTATTTTTACCTTACGGTCACCCTGGATGATTTTCGGGATTTTTTCTTCTAGGACCTCTGAAACCCAAAAAACAGTGAATAATACAGTTTTTGTTAGGCCCCCGGAGGGTCGTCCCGGGCCCTGTCACTTTTTCGCCCCATTTTTTTACCACATGCTATGGACCTCCACATCACCCCCCACGATCGTTTTCGGCCCCTAAACCCCAATTAGGATCCCTCTGATGGCCTCTTCTAGAGAGTGGAAAAACAAGCTTATATGTAACCGTCTTCGGCCTTCTTATCGTCCCTCATATGACCTTTTCACCCCAAATAGTTTAGTCAAGGTTCTTGTTTTTACCTTACGGGCAACCTGGTCAATATCCACGATTTTTTTCAAGGACCCCTGAACCCCAAAAACCAGTGAATATTAGCCTTTGTTTCAGGCCCCTAGAAAGGGCCGTCCCGGGCCCCGTAACTTTTTCGCCACGTTTTTTTCCACGTGCTATGGAGCTCCACAACACCCCCCATGATCATTTTCGGCCCCTAAAAACCTCTTAGGATCCCTCTTATGGCCTCTTCGAGAGAGGGAAAAACAACCTTATAAGCAATCGTCTTAGGCCTTCTTATCATCCCTCATATGACCTTTTAACCCCGAATCCTTTTGTTTGGGTTCTTATTTTTACCTTACGGGCAACCCGGTCGATTTCCAGGATTTTTTTTTCCGGGACCCCTGAACCCCATTTGTTTCAGCCCCCCCGGAGAGGCCGCCCGGGGCCCCGTCACTTTTTCGCCCTATTTTTTTAGCACGTTATATGGATCTCCACAACACCCCCCAAAATCGTTTTCGGCCCCTTAACACCTCTTACGATCCCTCTTATGGCCTCTTCTAGAGAGGGAAAAACAACCTTATATGCAATCGTCTAAGCCTTCTTATCCACCCTCATATGACCTTTTTAAACCGAATCCTTTGGTCTGGTTTCCTATTTTTACCTTACGGTCACACCGGTCGATTTCTGGAATTTTTTCTTATGGGATCCCTGAACCCCAAAAAACAGTGAATAATAGCCTTTGGTTCAGGGCCCTGGAAGGGCCGTCCCGGGCCCTGTCACTTTTTCGCCCCGTTTTTTTACCACGTGTTATAGTTCTCCACAGCACCCCCCACGATCGTTTTCGGCCCCTAAACACCTCAGAGGATCCCACTTATGGTCTCTTCCAGAGAGGGAAAAACAACCGTATATGCAATCGTCTAAGGCCTTCTTATCATCACTCATATGACCTTTTCACAACGATTGCTTTGGTCTAGGTTCCTATATTTACCTTGTGGTCACACCGGTCGATTTCTGGGATTTTTTCTTTTGGGACCCCTTAACCCCGGAGGGTCCATCCCCGGCCTTGTAACTTTTTGGCCATAATTTTTAACTACGTGCTGTGGATCTCCACAGCACCCCCCATGATCGTTTTCGGCTCCTAAACACCTCTGAAGATCCCTCTTATGGTCTCATCCATAGAGGGGAAATACAACCTTATATGCAATCGTCTAAGGCCTTCGATATTATCATCCCTCATATTACCCTTTCACCCTGAATCCTTTGGTCTGGGTTCCTATTTTTACCTTACGAGCACCCGTTCGATTTTCGAGATTTATTTTTTTCGGGACCCCTGTACCCCAAAAACCAGTGAATAATAGCCTTTGTTTCAGGCCCAAGAAGGAAGTTATACCTTAGTAGATGATAATAGAGCAAGAAATTGCAAGAAAATTGAAGTAGCAACCCAAAAATCAAGCCCGAAAGTAGTTCGAATTTTCAAACCCTAGGTATTCCATATCGTTGATTTTTTTTTTCAAATTTGAACTCCAAGATATTGTTTAGAGTAGTGAGGGGAGTGTTGTGTTAAAATTTGAAATGATTTGGAGTAGTATGGAGTTAGGTATGGTGTTGTAAAGTTGAAGGTTTTTTAGGGGTTTTAATGGTGTGAGGGAGGAGGAAGA
Source organism: Suaeda aralocaspica (assembly GCA_016808085.1). Taxonomy (NCBI): domain Eukaryota; kingdom Viridiplantae; phylum Streptophyta; class Magnoliopsida; order Caryophyllales; family Amaranthaceae; genus Suaeda; species Suaeda aralocaspica. Next base: position 95,087 of record PYUH01001442.1, read on the forward strand.
AGATAAATTAGTAGAGAGATTAGGTGAGATTTAGAGTTTTAGGAGATTAAAAGATAAATAATAATAATAATAATAATAATAACAATAACAATAATAATAATAATAATAATAATAATAATAATAATAATAATAATAATAATAATAATAATAATAATAATAATAATAATAATAATAAGATAATAATTTAAGGGGGATGGCGAGTAAAAAATATCACGGGTGAAAAATTATAAGGCCACGCGAGAAAAAAGAAAAAAAAAAATGAACGGGTGACCGCAGAGGCCTGCTGCGCCCACAGGGAATAAATCGGGTTTGACTGTTGTGCCCGCAGGTGTAGTTTGCAGAAATTTCCAAAGTCTCTGATCTATAATGCGGGCGCATAGAATAAGGGAGGTTTTTACGCTGCGCCCGCATCTCCTCTCTGCAGTTCTTTTTTTGCTGATTTTTTTCTTTTTCTCCCTAATTAATGAATTATGTTATAAATTATTATTATTAATTAAGCTTAAGCACGTTTTTAACTCTTAAAATCTCTTTAATTACGCCAATTAAGCATGAAACACTTTGACCCTTAGCAAGGCTTCACAAAATTAAAATAAAAACTAACTAAGCTAAACTAAACTACGTAAAACAAACGAAAACACGCAAAAAGAGAAAGGAAGGAATAGAAAGCTCGGGTCGCCTCCTGAGAAGCGCTCTCTTAAGGTCACTAGCTTGACCATGACTGCATTAGTGATCATCGACTTGGATGACTTCAACCAAACCGATGACATTTCCTTCATAGTATGGCTTCAACCTTTGACCGTTAACCTTGAATACTTCACCCTTTTCAATTTGAATTTCAACATAGCCAAATTTGCTAACATTTATCACTGTAAAGGGGCAACACCATCTAGATTTTAGCTTTCCAGGGAATAATCGAAGTCTTGAGTTAAACAATAGAACCTTATCGCCGACTTGAAACTCCCTTTTCATGATTCGTGTGTCGTGCCATCTTTTCGCCTTTTCTTTGTAGATTTTGGCACTATCATATGCTCCTAGCCGAAATTCATACAATACATTCAACTGTAGCTATAATACCCCACATTTTCACGTATTTTAAGGAAGTTTTTTTGTATTTTATTCATATAATTTTAATATTTTTATTGAAAAATTATGTTCAATAGGAATAATAAATGAAAAGAAGTTAATAAAAATAAAATAAATAACAACTTTTGATTGAAAGTAGTTATTTGTGTTCCTAAATAATATTTTTATGTTTAAAAATATTTTAAAAGCTTCTAAAAATATATTTCAAAGGTTTCCTAATTTATTTAGGAGTATTTATGGGCCTCACCAAAGTCCTACTTTGGGGCCTATAAATACCCTATAAAACCTAAAATTTCAGATTTTCATGATCATAATAGTCATTAGGATTTAAAAAATTTAGAGAGAAAAGAAAAAAAAGGGTTTGCAAATTTCCGAAAAAAATATTGCTACAGTTCGGAAATAGAACAAAAATTTGGGGCATTCTTGGCATCCGTGCCCAGCCGAACCCCAATTGGACCACCGCTGCCACCGCCGGCTGCACCATCCTCCCCTTCGGTATATTTTCAACCTCTTTTAAAATTTTTTTTTTACTTCTTTCTTTTGATTCAATCTTGCAAATTCATGGTCATAATTATGTTTAATCATGTTTTTATCAGTTTAATCATGTTTTGATATAAGTATGAATCGTTTAAAGGCATGAATTAATTCTGTTATTATCGAAATTAAAGTAGGGTTTGAAAATTTTTTGGAGTTATGATTTTATGAGTTTTTATGTTCTAAACTTTGATATTATGATCATAAATTATTGTTGGGTAAATTTATGATGATGTTATTAAGTTTAGATTGATTTTTAAGGGTTTTAAACTTAATTTATAAAGCTGCCCAAATTTTATAATCATGAATATGAGTTGAATAAATATTATGAACATGTTTTGGCTTATGAAAAATTGTTCTAAACCCTAAATTGATTTCATAATTATGTTAGTAGATTGTAGAAGTGTTTTCGCATGATATTATGATGTTTTTATAGGTTTTCATGACTTTAAAGTTAGGAAACAAATCTGAAATTTTTATGAAAACAAGTTAAATTAAGTTTTAAGTGTCCAAATTGTACTAGTATGATCACACATCAATTCTATATTGATATATATAATTTTTAGTATGTTTAATGAAGTCTAAAGGTGATTTTAAGCATGTTTAACTTGCTGTCCAGAATTTATAAATTTAATAATTAGGCTTTTAAAGTATGTAATTAGCATAAATTGATCATATAAATTAAGTAATACATTGTACGATTGATTTATGTTGTTTTTGAAGTTTTTCAAGGAGTTTTGATAATTTCATATTGCTGTCAACTTTTCTAAAGTGGCATAAAAATTATACGAAGGTTTTATATAGAAGTTTTGCAAAGTGGCATAAAGCGTAAACAAGTCCCGAAAACTAAGTAGTGTTGCAATAGAACAATACAAGTGTAGTATGGAGTTGAATAGAGACCATATATGGAAGTTTTGGACAAAGTTTCCAATATAGAAGTTAGTTGTAGTTGTTGTAGAATTTAGTCAACAAGGTTTTAATTTTGTTTCAGTATTTCCTTAAGTAGGAGACTTTGAACTAGTCCACTTCTAGAAGTTATGGCGGAGCACAATTATTTTACAAGGTACATAAGTACTAAAGAAAAACACAAAAGTTTGAATGCATGCTCGAACAATTCTTGATTAGATGAAATCTTGTATGCTTGGTTCGAATCATGAATTTATGTGCATGGCAAGTTTGTTAGTAGCATGTTCTTAAAGTATGATGGCATTCCCTGTTAATAGAAATTTAAATTCTTATAAGCTTGAATTGGAATGTTATAATCAGTTTAATTTGGCCAATAGTTTATTGAATGAGGAAGAAAGTTATTTTCCAGTTGGTTAGTTACTTAATCAATAAAAAAGATAGTTGTGAATTTTAATTCAAATAAATAAAAGAAGTTATGAGCAATTACTTTTAGACATGTTGCCACTCACAGTTTAATCTGTGGTAAAGAAGGAAGTAAGTTATTAGCCACTCACAGTTAATGTGTGGTAAAGGAAGTTCAGTTTAATTAAAGGACACACATAATATTAATTCAGAATCACCTTAAATTGAAGTTAATTAAATTGGCTTATGTGATTTGATGCATGTCTTTATGTGATGTTGCTTGAGAGTCACAACATTTGTAAACCTGTTAAATCACGTAAAGTGTAAGAGCACTTGCATCAAAACTCTTGGAACGTATATACCTTGTGTATGAACAATGGGGGGAACATATGGAACAGTGATCTACGACTTCTAGTTGGAGTCCAAGACATTGTACTCTTTTCTATTTTTAATGCGCTGGATATCCGTCACTTTATGTGACGTAGTAATACCTTCTTGGAATTGCTCCCAAGTTGGTGCCCAATAGGGCGATGATTTTTAAGGAGGAAACCCTTTCGATGCAGGATCCATAATTTTAAATATAGTAATTAATTTAATTTAGTCCATGTACAGGTAAAAAGGTTGTTAAAGGTAAGTTGAGTGTATGTTTTATTACTTATTGTTGTTGCATACTCTTTAGTAGTTATGTACTCATCTTTGATGACGGTTTGTTTTATGTGCATGGCTTTGTCTTGGACTTGGCCCTACGATGACCCACTTTTGGTGAGTAGTTGTCTAGTAAAAGAAAAGTCATTTCATGACTCCACAGCACCCCCCCCCCCACGATTGTTTTGGCCCCATAACACCTCATAGGATCCCTCTTATGGCCTCTTCTAGAGCGAGCAAAATAATCTTATTGCAATAGTCTTAGGCTTTCTTATCATCCCTCATATGACCTTTTCACCATGAATCCTTTGGTCTGGGTTCCTATTTTTATCTTCAAGGCACCCCCGTCAATTTCAGAGAAAACCAGCCTGATGTGCAGTCGTCTAAGGCCTTGTTATCATCCCTCATATGACTTTTCACCCCGAATCCTTTTGTCAAGGCACTTATTTTTATCTTACGGGCACCCCGGTCGATTTTCGGGAATTTTTTTTCGGGACCCCTAAACCCCAAAAAAAGTGAATAATAGTCGTCGTTTTGGTAGTCCTGGGCCCGTCACTGTTTTGGCCCGTTTTTTTTTACTACGTGCTATGGACCTCCACAGCACCACCCACGATCTTTTTTGGCCCCTAAAAACCTCTTAGGGTCCATCTTATGGCCTCATCGAGAGAGGGGAAAAACAACCTTATATGCAATCGACTAAGGCCTTCTTATCATCCCTAATATGACTTTTCACCCCAAACCCTTTGGTTTGGGTTCCTATTTTTACCTGACAGGCACCCCGGTCGATTTTCGGGTTTTTTTTTTTGGGACCCCGGAACCCCGAAAAAAGTGAATAATAGTCGTTGTTTCAGGCCCCCTGAGTGGCCGTCCCAGGATTTTTCGCCCCGTTTTTTTTACCACGTGCTATAAACCTCCATATCACGCCCCTTGATCATTTTTTGCCCCTATACACGTCTTAGGATCCCTCTTATGGCCTCCTCTAGAGAAGGGAAAACATCCTTATATGCATTCGTCTAAGGCCGTCTTATCACCCATCTGATCAGGAAGAAGATTCAAGCATTGACGAAAAAGAGTTGATTCTAAGTCATTCTGAGATTCAAGGGTGGCGTTCATTTGGGCTACATGGCTTTGGATTAGCTCATGGTCATTGTTGCATAACACTCATGCTTGAATAAGGCCACACGCCACTAGGCGTTCACTTGGCGTTCAACACTTGGAATGGAAGGTTTATTAGTTGGCATTCAACATTGACAAGTGTAAGTTGGCGTTCAACATTGACAAGTATAGTTGGCGTTCAAACACTTGACGAGTATAAATTGGCGAGTATTTTGCGATTTTTCCAAGTTCATGGGTAACGAGTTATCCTGTAATTTCTAGTTTCAGATCTGATGATTATCTTGTTAATTAGTTTTTTAGATAAGTTGTTAGGATATTTTCTTGATTAGGTAGTTTGTTAGAATTTGTTAGGCAAGATAAGATCAACTTGCAATAATGAGGTGGCATACTTATCAAGTTGTATGTTTATCTTGTGAGGGCCGGATTTACTAGGATTAGTGTGTCTTTAGGAGTTGTTTTATTGCCTAGATAATTTAGGAGAGTTTAACCAAGGATGTTTAGGAGTCCTAAGGTATTTGTACTATAAATACCCATGTTTTATTCAATAAAATGAAGACTTTTGATTATTATTCACAAATTATTACTCATTATTTTGTGTGAGAGTTTCATACGAAATTAAAAAAGGAATTTGAGTGTTTTGAGAGTTAAAAGCTTCAAAATATTCATCATAGTTTTAGGATTTGTGATTGAGTGTTCACACAAAGATTAAAACAACCTTAGAATTAGATTGTTGAGTGTTCCAATCTAACCTAAGTTCGTGAGTTTCGTTGATTGTAAGTGTTCCAATTTACGAAGTTCTTTAAAATCAACCTATCTTAAGTTTAAGCCCTTAGTTTGAACATAAGATATAGATCAAGTGGTATCAGAGCACAATGGATGATCAAGAAAAACAAAGCAAAGTTTATAGTGATGCGTTCATTACGCATCTAGCCGAACAAACAAACAAGTTGCAAGAATTGTTCTTGGGTTTGACAGTGGAAGTTATTCGTCTCAACGCTAAACCTTCAAATAGTGATGATGATCGTGGTTTGAAGTTTGAAGTGAATGAATTTGATGGCCTAGGTGATTTAGAAGCATACCTTGACTGGGAACTAGCATTGGAAAGGTATTTTGATTATAAGGGCACGAGTGAAGATAAGAAGTACAAGATTGCTATTGCTAAACTATCTAAATACGCTTCCTTGTGGTGCAATGGCCTCAAAAGGAGTAGGCAACGTGAGGGTAAGAGCAAGATCAAAACTTAGGAAAAGCTTAAGAAGCTTTTGAGAAGGCGTTTTGTTCCTACAAATTATCAACAAGAGTTGTATGTTAGATTGAATGCAACTTCAACATGTTCTCAGCTTGCTTCTAAGATGAACTTCTAAGATGCAACTTCAACATGTTCTCAGCTTTAGAGAAGGCGTTTGCCTGGAAACCTCTAATTTCTAAGATGAACCCAAACCAAATCACCTAGATTGAATGTCTTAGACTGGCGTTTCTTATTTGCTTTTTTCTTGTACATCTCATTTACTTTTTCAATTCTCGCTTTTACTTGTTTATGCAACTTCAACATGTTCTCAGCTTGCTTCTTTGCATCTTCATGGATATACTCGTTTTTAGNCATACTCTTTTTTAGGAATAGCAATCAAATCGATAGGGACATAAGGATTGATTTCATCAACTACTTCAAAAGGTGAATGTTGAGTAGCATAGGTAGGTGTCCTATTGTACGCAAATTCTGCATGACTTAGCTTCACATCCCAATCTTTACCAGTTTTACTCACAAGTCCCCTAAGCAACGAACCAATTATTCTATTAGTGACCTCAGTTTGTCCATCAGTTTGTGGATGATGAGAAGTGCTGAATAACAACTTTTTGCCAATCAATTTCTATAAACCCTTCAAAAAGTAACTATGAAACTTGCTATCACGATCAGAAACAATGGTTTTAGGAACCCCATGCAATGGAACAATCTCTTTAAAATATAAAGAAGCCACTCCTATAGCATCCTCAGTTTTGTGACAAAGCAATAAAGTGCGCCATCTTTGAAAACCTATCAACCACAACCATGATTGAATCCTTACCCCTTTGTGTTCTTGGCAAAGCAACAATAAAGTCCATGCTCACATCCTCCCAAGGCCTTTCTGGAACAGGTAGTGGAGTGTATAATCCCTTATGAAACGTGCTTTTTGACCGTTGACAAGTACCACAACGAGGAATTGCGTGCATATCTCCCACCATCTTTGCCAGTAAAGTGTTCTTGCAACAACTCAATTGTTTTGTTGATGCGAAAGTGTCCTGAAAGACCCCCTCCATGAGCTTGACGAACCAATACTCCCTTATAGCACAGTTAGGGATACAAAGTTTGT
>PYUH01001442.1:107740-155604 GCA_016808085.1 Suaeda aralocaspica
AAAGTTCATGAGCTACTTTTGGAAGTCACTTTGGAGATTGATAGGCACGAAACTTTTGTTTAGCACATCTTATCATCCTCAAACTGATGGCCAAACAGAGGTAACCAATCGTACACTAGGGGTTCTTTTGCGTGGTTTGGTTAGTAAAACACAAAAGATGGGATTTGAAGCTTGCTCATGCTGAATTTGCTTACGAGTAGATCACCTACTTATGCTACTAAACATCACCTTTCGAAATTGTCTATGGAATCAACCTAAATTACCAATGACTTTGTAAGTATTCCTAAAGGGGAGTTGGTACACAAGGATGCCAGTCAGGTTGATTACATGCAGAAGTCTTCACGCAGAAGTAAGGGCTAGGATCGAAAAGGTTAATGATCTTTACAAGGCAAGAGCAAACAAACACAAGTCACAACATGTGTACAAGGCAGGGGATTTGGTTTGGCTCCTTTGCGAAAGGAAAGGTTCCCAAATCAAAGGAAGAATAAGATTATGCCTCGTTGTGATGGACGTTCAAGATCATAAGTAAGGTGGGGGACAATGCATACAAATTAGAATTGCAGAGAATATGTGAGTGCATGCAACTTTTCCCAACCTTGGTGATTTAGCTCCTTATGATTCTGATGACAACTTGAGTTTGAGGACAAAACCTTCTGAAAGAGGAGGATGATACGAATATCAAGGAGCAAAACTTCGATGGTTTGATAGAAGGTGGAAAACAAGATGCAACATGGGAGGTAGTGCTTTATGGAGACACAAGGCTCTTAGGGTTGGCTAGGGTGAATATTTTTACGTGTGCATGGTAACCTGTAACAGTTTCCTCACGTAAATATCAAGCAAAGCAATATAGTAGTTTAGGAGGTGAAGCTATATGGGTTTCTCCCACTCATTTGATAGGGTTATTACCATATGGTGTTTTGTGATTTTTATTTAGATTATGAGTCATGTTGATGGGGAATCAAACATAGGAAACACAAAATTGAAGTTTCTTGAAAGAAAGATTGAAGCTCAAAAGGTTTTCTTGAAGTTCATTGAAAATGGAAAGTCCATCAAAAATCAAGGGAGAATATATCGAGTTATATGGCGCGGGATTTTTGTAAAGATTTTGCGATTCGAGGCAACGTTGTCAACGGTGTTTTCGTGTTGTTTGACTTGGTCAACTTCAGTTAGTTAGTTGGAAATATTGTCCTTAGATTTGTTTCTCAAAATATCTAAGATTTAGGCTAGAAAATCAGATTACAAATATATGGCGCAAGATTGTATCCGGTTTCGTAGAGATTTGTTTTGTTATCCTAATCTTAGTTTGTTATACCATAAATCTAGGGTAGTTAGGATTTGTTTAGGATATTCACATATTGTGTGATATGTTTAGCTATAAATAGGATGTAAAATACATCAATAAAATTCAGATTAGATTGATTGAAAACACATTGTTTCCGGTTTTATTGTTTCACGTAAGTAAACAAAATTTTGTGAGGATTTCTTGTGAGGAATTCGATTGAGTGAGTGGTGCTTTGAGCTTTATCTCACGTGAGGATAGTTTTAGGATTCGAGGGTGCTTGGCTTTAATCAAATTCTATTAATTATTCGCCTTAGAACTTCAAATTTGTGGTGCGTAGCTTTATCAAATTTGTGCTCTAAGTTTATCTTGTGTGAGTGGCGTTTGTTTATAACAAAATTCACATCACCTTATGTCCCTATTGATTTGATTGTTATTCCAAAAAATGAGTATATCCATGAAGGTGCAAAGAAGCAAGCTGAGAATATGTTGAAGTTGCATAAACAAGTAAAAGCGAGAATTGAAAAAGTAAATGAGATGTACAAGAAAAAACCAAATAAGAAACGCCAGTCTAACACATTCAATCCAGGTGATTTGGTTTGGGTTCATCTTAGAAAGGAGAGGTTTCCACGCAAACGCAAACACAAACTCATGCCGAGAGCTGAGGGTCCTTATAAAATCTTAGAGAATTATGGTGATAATGCTTACAAGATTGACAATGGAGAAGAGTATGGCGTGGCTAGTACCTTTAACATAGGGGATTTAACTCCTTCCTTGGATGATACGCAGATTAAAGAATTGAGGACAATTCCTTTTGAAGAAAGGGAGGATGATGAGGAAGCAGATTCAAGCATTGACGAGAAAGAGTTGATTCTAAGTCGTTTTGAGATTCAAGGGTGGCGTTCATTTGGGCTACATGGCTTTGGATTAGCTCATGGTCATTGTTGCATAACACTCATGCTTGAATAAGGCCACACGCCACTAGGCGTTCACTTGGCGTGGCGTTCACTTGGCGTTCAAGGTTAATTACTTGGCGTTCAACACTTGGAAAGGAAGGTTTATTAGTTGGCATTAAACATTGACAAGTGTAAGTTGGCGATCAACATTGGCAAGTATAAGTTGGCGTTCAAACACTTGACGAGTATAAATTGCCGTTCAAATTGGTGAGTATTTTGCGATTTTTCCAAGTTCTTGGGCAACGAGTTATCCTGTAATTTCTAGTTTAAAATCTGATGATTATCTTGTTAATTAGTTATTTAGATAAGTTGTTAGGATATTTTCTTGATTGGGTAGTTTGTTAGAGTTTGTTAGGCAAGATAAGATCAACTTGCAATAATGAGGTGGCATACTTTCAAGTTGTATGTTTATCATGTGAGGGCCGGATTTACTAGGATTAGTGTGTCTTTAGGAGTTGTTTTATTTCCTAGATAATTTAGGAGTGTTTAACCAAGGATGTTGAGGAGTCCTAAGGTATTTGTACTATAAATACCCATGTTTTATTCAATAAAATTAAGACTTTTGATTATTAGTCACAAATTGTTACTCATTATTTTCTGTGAGAGTTTCATACGAAATTAAAAAACGAATTCGAGTGTTTTGAGAGTTTAAAGCATCAAAATATTCATCATAGTTTTAGGATTTGTGACTGAGTGTTCTCACAAAGATTAAAACAACCTTAGAATTAGATTGTTGAGTGTTCCAATCTAACCTAAGTTTGTGAGTTTTGTTGATTGTGAGTGTTCCAATTTACGAAGTTCTTTAAAATCAATCTATCTTAAGTTTAAGCCCTTAGTTTGAACATAAGATATAGATCACCATAATAGGACCTTTTCACCCCAAATCCGTTAGTCTGGGTTCCTCTTTTTACCTTACGGGCACCCCGACCGATTTCCGGGATTTTTTTTCTGAGAACCCTGATCCCCAAAAAACATCGTATAATAGCTTATGCTTTAGGCCCCCGGAGGGGCCGTCCCGGGCCCCATCACTTTTTCGTCCCTTTTTTTTACCACGTGCTATGGACCTCCACAGTACACCCCACGATTTTTTTCGGTCCCAAAACACCTCTTAGGATCCCTCTTATGGCCTCTTCCAGAGAGGGGAAAAAAACCTAATATGCAATCGTCCAAGGCCTTCTTATCATCCTTCATATGACCTTTTCACCCCAATTCCTTTGGTCTGAGTTCCTATTTTTACCTTACGGGCATCCCGGTCAATTTTTGGGATTTTTTTTTCCAGGTCCCTTGAATCCGAAAAAATAGTGAATAATATAATAGCCTTTGTTTTAGGCCCCTAGAGGGGCCGTCCCGGGCCCCGTCACTTTTTTGCCCCGTTTTTTTTACCACGTGCTATGGACCTCTATAGCACCCCCAACGATCGTTTTCGGCCCCTAAACACCTCTTAGGATTCCTCTTATGGCCTCTTCCAGTTCCGGGAAAAACATTGTTATATGCAATCGTCTAAGGCATCCTTATCATCCCTCATATGACCTTTTCTCCCCGAATCCTTTGGTCTAGGCTCCTATTCCTACCTGACGGGAACCGTGGTCGATTATCAGGATTTTTTTTCGGGACCCCTGAACCCCAAAAAACAGTGAATAATAGTATTTGTTTCAGCCCTTGGAGGGGCCGTCTCGGGCTCTGTCACTATTTTTCCCCGTTTTTTTACTACGTGCTATGGACCTCCATAGCACCCCCCACAATCATTTTTGGCCCCTAAACACCACTTAGGATCCCTCATATGGCCTCTTCCAGAGAGGGGAAAAATAGCCTTCTATGCAATCGTCTAAGGCCTTCTTATCATCCCTCATATGACCTTTTCACCCCGAATCCTTTGGTCTGGGTTCCTATTTTTACCTTACAGGCATCACAGTCTATTTCCGAGATTTTTTTTTCTGGGACCGATGAACCCCAAAAAACAGTGATTAATTAGCCTTTGTTTCAGGCCACTGGAGGGGCCGTCCTGGGCCCCGTCACATTTTCGCCCCGATTTTTTACCACGTGTTATGGACCTCCAGAGCACCCCCCACAATAATTTTCGGCCCCTAAACACCTTTTAGGATCCCTATTATGGCCTCTTCCAGAGAGGGGAAAAACAGCCTTATGTGTAGGGTTGTGCAAACTCGGATACCATAAAAATTCCGATCTGAAAATCCAGAAAACCGAATATCCTATTTCCGGATTTACAAATCTTTGTTGCTCTTTTCTATATATTTTACATGTAGTTAGATAATCAAAATCCATAATGTATTTAAGCTTACAAAGTTACAACTTACAAGGCTACAAGCCTATAATGAGCCGTACAAGGCTACGAAATTTCAAAGTCTAAACATTCAAGAGTACGAGAAAAGCAAAAAAATGTATCATGTTTTAGATTACAACATTAAGTTCCAAATTACAACAAAATTACAAGTTTACAACCAATAAGTCTTGGTCCATCACTCCATTGTATCAATCGTCTCATCTATGATGATTTCCGGTTGCTCCAAAGTTAAATCCTTCAAGCCTAAAAAACATAAAATAAATTAAAGTGTTAAAGAGACAACCTTTCTTAGTTTAGAAAATAAGTTTAATAGTTAAAACAAATAAAATTTAATGAGCAAACTAACCTTCTTCCATTTCTTCGAATATTTTCAAACTCTCTTCAATCACTAATGGCATAAGAGAAGTACCAGCCAATTGTTTGAGCAAACTAAAGCTTCAACCATTTTTGGAGTCAATGATGTTCGGAAGTCATCTAGCACGCGACCCCCCATATTAAAAGTCGACTCCGATGCAACGGTGGAAATTGGTATGGCAAGGACATCCTTAGCCATCTTGTGAAGAATAGGATATCTCCTTTGTTCATCTTTCCACCATGCTAGAATATCGAAATTTGAAATTTTTGGCTCTTTAACTTTACCTAGATATTTATCTAACTCGGATTTGGTGTCACTAGTTTCCATACAACCTGTGTCCCTTTGAAACTTTGATGTCATTATTACCTCAAGATCAATGTTTTCTCGATGTCCTCTAGTTGTAGTCTTATAAACATATTGAGTAAAAGTAGAGGTAGTAGAAGTAGAGGTAGAGGTGGAGGTGGATGTTTCATTTTTCTTTGGTTAGGACATAAAAGAAGCATAAGAATGAAACAAAGCATCCAAAACAAGCTTAATCTTAGAGATCAAATGATTAGCTTTCGTTTTTCCATAATTATCCTTGACCATCAAAGCCATGTTCTTATCACAGCCACAAACACTAATACATTGATATTTTAAACATTACCATAGTATTTCTCATACTTTGCCTTCATGTTTATAGCCATGTTCTTAAGACCTTCATCCTCACCTTCTAAGTAACTCTTAATTATATAGCTAGTTCCATAAATCTCATGCACATAAGAATTGCAAGTCACATATCGAGAACCAAATAACCACAATGTTGCATCATAGAAAATGTTCAAAAAAGGTAATAAAGAACCTGCCCTCTTCCAACCATCTTCATTTGGACCCCCACTAATTTTCCTAAGTTCTTTGTAACATGTGGAATCTTTCATGAGCAAGCAATCAAAAGCCTTTTTGAACTTTATAGCAGATTCAACCATTAGAAATGTAGAATTCCACATAGTTTCAACATCCAAACAACTAAGACTTTTACTCTCTACTTTTTCTTCCTTGATGCATTCTTTAACTTTAAAAGTCTAGCGGGGGAAGATCTAACATATCTAACAAGAGCACGGATTTTCTTAATTGACAAATCACATTCTTTTTAACCCTCTCTCACAATCCAGTTCAATATATGAGCCGCACATCGCATATGCAAATGTTGACCATCTAACACACTTGAATCCCAAATGTTAAGTCTTCTCCTCAGGTAATCAATTGCAAGATCATTTGAAGTGGCATTATCAACAGTCACAGTCAAAATGTTTTTTAATCCCCATTCATTTAAACATTTCTCAACAGTTCTACAAATGATTTGACCAGAACGGCCAGCAATAGGACAAAAGTTAATGATCCTCTTATGCAACACCCAATCATCATCAATAAAATGAGCAGTCAAACACATGTAACCTAAGTTTTGACTTAAAGTCCAAACAAACCCCAGATTTCAAATTCTTAAACACATCTTTCAACTCATTTCGTTTTTTTAGGAAAAATACCATAACAAACTCTAGTGGTAGTAGTACGTGAAGGAGGAACAAATTGAGGATTCCAAGCTTTACAAAATGCACGGAAACCTTCACGTTCAACAAAAGAAAATGCCAACTCATCCACAATAATCATTTTAGCTAGGTCTTATCTACAATGATCTTGATCAAACTCCCATAGTTTAGGGTTTTGTATGTTTCAGTGGTTCCATCATCATTCACTAATGTTTTCATTTCTAAGTCAATTAGTTATTGCTTTTTATCCAAATTTGCGGGATGCAATTTACACCTTTTAACATGATTTGAAAAAGGAGCAGTGCCATTCTTACTATGACAACCAACTTGACCATCGCAATACTTACATTGAGCAATGGGAGGGTCCTCACTAATCCTCAAAAAATGATCCCACCATTTGGAGCGATTCTTCCTCTCGGTCGTTGTGCTACCTTTGCTCCTTGACATGGCTGAAGCGGCTGACTTTTTCTGTTTCTTCTTGCGCTTTTCTTGCTTATTTGGTGGTTCATCCTTCGAGGAACTATGTTGTTGATCATCGTCCTCCTCCGAATTATTGTTGTTATGGAAGTCTTGAGTTTCTTTATTGTCATGGAAGCTTGATGATACTAGCAAATGGCATACAAAAAACAATTAACATTCACCACACTAAGAGCATTCTGCAACATTCTGAAACAATTTTAAATTATGAAACATTTTTTTAATCTGTTTTAAATCTGAAACAGTGAATGCTAAACCAAATTTTTAACAAAAATACAGCAGCACGTGTGCAAAACATCAGTACAAAAATACAGCAGCACGAGTTACATCAATCATTTAAACAAAAACAAAAACTTACACTAATTTCTTTCGATTACGATTACATTAATCAATTTCTTTCGATTACGATTACATTACGATTACATCAGTCAGAATGAGTTACATCAGTACAAAAGTACATGAGTCGTTCAATTTCTTTCAATCAAACAAAAACAAAAACTTTAATAATGTTTTATCATTATCAGTTTATCCTGTTGAATCTTATTGCAATTAGTTGTTTTGTTACTGCGATTAATTAGAGGTTTTGGTTCCTTAACCCTAGATTTCTTGTATTAGATTGCATTTTTCAATTATAATTGCAGTAGCTGTTAATAATTGCGAATAATTAGTCATTTTTTTATTAGATCGGAATTTTCAATTATAATTGCAGTTAATTTGTTCTTTGATTTTCAATTATGAAAATTACAGTCTTGTTGTTCTTTGATTTGCAGTTGACATCATTGTTTTTTTTGTAGACTTTTTTTGACTTGAAATTACTGTGTTGTTGATTTTCAATTGTATTCTTTGATTTTCTTTTTAATAAATAATCAATTATCATAGATAAATAGAGCAGCAATGGACAAAAGTACAGTAGCGGAATTTCTTACTTGGGCTCGCGCAAAAAGGAAGACGACCGGCGGATGAACGGCGACAACGACGGCGAGAAGGAAGAACGGAGGAAAGAAGGATGAACGGCGGCGAGAACGAATGACGAGAGCCGAGAGGGATTTCGCAATTTTAGAGATTTGGGGATTTTAGGGTTTACTGATATTTTGTGGTTTTACAGTTTTACTGATGTTTCATTGTTATGTGGTTTTGCGTAGGGGTGTGCAAAACCGGAAATCGGAAATTTTCCGATCCGGAAATTCGGATATCCGGATTTTCGGAACCAACAAAATTGATTCCGTATCCGTTCCGGAAAAACCGGAATTCCGGAAATTCGGATATCCGGAAAAACCGGATCGGAAATCCGGATATCCGGTTCCGAATTATATACTAGAATTTTCTCTAAAATTTACACATATACCCTTAAAAACCGGATCGGAAATCCGGAAAAATTCGGAAAAATCCGGAAAACCGGAATTCCGGATTTTGTTTTCCTTAAAAATCCGGAATCCGATTTTTTAAAAATCCATTCCGTATCCGATCCGGTTTCCGGTTTAAAAAACCGGATATCCGATCCGGTTTTTCCGGTTTTCAAAAATCTTAATCGGAATTCCGATTTTTCGGAACGGAATCGGAAAATTTCGGACCGGAAATTCGGAACCGTAAAATCTTGCACACCCCTACTTATGCGGGCTTGGAGAGGTCGCCCAAATACCCAAAGTCCATTTTTTTATTAAAAAAAATCCGAAAACCGGATATTCTGAATCGTGAAAAATGCATTCCGATTTCAATTTAAAAAACTGGATACTCGGTCCTGTTTTCTGGATCCCAAAAAACCGGACTGGATATTCGGATTTTCGGAACGGAAAAACGGAAGCGGAATTGAATGCATAACCCTACTTATATGCAATCGTCTACGGCCTTCTTATCATCCCTCATATGACCTTTTCACCCCGATTCCTTTGGTTTGTGTTCCTTATTTACTTTATGGGCACCCCGGTCGATGTCCTATATTTTTTTTCTGGGACCCCTAAACCGCAAAAGACAGTAAATAATAATAGCCTTTGTTTCAAGCCCCCGGATGGGCCGTCCCGGGCCCCGTCACTTCTTCACCCTTTTTTTTACCACATGCTATGGACCTCCATACCACCCCCCACGATCGTTTTCGACCCCTAAACACCTCTTATGATCGATCGTATGGCCTCTTCCGAAGACGGAAAAAAAAAGCCTTATATTCAATTGTCTAAGGCCATCTTTTCATCCCTCATATGACCTTTTCACCCCGATTCCTTTGGTCT
Organism: Suaeda aralocaspica; assembly: GCA_016808085.1. Classification (NCBI taxonomy): domain Eukaryota; kingdom Viridiplantae; phylum Streptophyta; class Magnoliopsida; order Caryophyllales; family Amaranthaceae; genus Suaeda; species Suaeda aralocaspica. Next base: position 116,858 of record PYUH01001442.1, read on the forward strand.
ACGTTCCTATTTTTACCTTACGGGCACCCTTGTCGATTTCCAAGTTTCTTTTTTCCGAGACCCTTCAACCCCATAAAACAGTGAATAATAGCCTTTGTTTTAACCCCAAACTCTGAAATGCCTCTTCGCACTTATTACTCCACTCAAATTTACAGTCTTTCTTCATTAGCGAAGTCATGGGTTTAGCAATCCAAGAAAGTCCTTCACAAACCACCTATAGTAACCTGCTAACCCTCAGAAACTCTATAAATCCGTTACATTCTTCGGTGTCGGCCACTCCTTAGCTGCTTCAATTTTGGCTGGGTCTACCTCAACTCTCTCTTTAGACACAATATTCCCCAAGAATGCTATTTTCTCCAACCATAACTCACATTTTGAGAACTTAGCGTATAACTCATTTTCCCTTAATGTCATCAAGATTGTCCTCAAATGTTCCACATGTTCCTCCTTACTGTTAGAATACACAAAGATGTCATCAATAAAAATGACCGCAAAGTTATCCAAACACCGTTGGAAGATTCTATTCATTAGATCCATAAAAATTACCGGCGCATTGGTTAACCGAAAAGGCATAACAGTGAACTCATAGTTTCCATACCTAGTGCGAAAAGCAGTTTTCAGTATGTCCTCATTAGCAATCCTCAATTGATGGTATCCTGACCTCAAGTCAATTTTCGAAAACACAGTAGCTCCTTTCAATTTATCAAAAAAGTCATCAATTATCAATAATGGATACTTATTCTTGATTGTCATCTTATTCAGCTCCCTATAGTTGATACATAACCTTAAACTCCCATCTTTCTTCTTCATAAACAATACTGGTGCTCCCCAAGGTGAAGCAATAGGCCTAATGTAACCCTTTTCCAAGAAATCCTGTAAATGTTCCTTCAACTCACTCATTTCTGCAGGCGCCATCCTATAGGGTGCTTTGGAAATAGGTATTGTTCCTGGGACTTAGTCTATGGTAAATTCAATTTCTCGCTTAGGTGGCATTCCAAGAATCTCTTCCAGAAACACATCAAGAAAATCCCTCACTACTTCAATATCCTTGGGTTTAGCAGTCTCAACATGATCCACGTTTCTCAGACTACAAAGGTAGATTGGAAAACCTTTCTTGACAAACATTGAAAACCTCATTACTAACACTGTTTTCTTCTGTTTCGGTCTTCCTGCCCTCATATAGCTCACCTTCTTACTGTTATTCATCAACGAGATCTTCTGTGGTTCATATAGAATCTCAGCCTTATGTTTACTCAACCAATCCATCCATAGGATCACTTCTAAGTCACCTAAATCAAACTCGATTAAGTTAGCCATAAACTCCACTCCCTCAATTTCAATAGGAACATCTTGAAATCTCCTTGAACATTGCACTTCTTGTCCTGAAGGTAACACTATTGACATATCTACTACATGTACTTTTCCCAACGCAGGTTTTAACTTTTCTAGGAGTTTAGTGGAAACAAAAGAGTATGTTGCATTAGAATCAGACAAAACTTTAACAGCAAGAGAGTGAATAGAAAAAGTACCAGTGATCACAGCCTTATTAGCATCCGCTTCACTTCGAGCCATCACATTCAGCTTCCCAGTGTTTGAGGTCTTATTCTGTAGCTTCCAACTATGCCCAAAAGAACCACATAAATCACAAAAAGACATCTCTAGCTCCCTAAAGTGCAGCCATTGTAGCTACCGTCATTAAATTGGAGGATGGTGTGTTGATCTTGTCTAGCTTCTCATGGATTGCATTGACTTGTGAAGCCAAACTCTCATATTTTGTCATCTACCACATGTTTTCCTCCTCCCTTAGCACGTCGTCTAGGATTACCAAATTAAGAATTATGAATGGCAATCTCCTTAATTAGATCATAAGCATCATTGACTTCTTAGTTCATAAATCGACCACTAGCAGTAGAGTCAAGCTAAGTTCTACTCTCATTACCCAAACCATTATAGAATGATTGTACTAAAAACCACTTCTCAAGTCCATGATGAGGGCACATTCTCAAGAAATCCTTGAATCTCTCCCATGAATCATAAAGAGTTTCATCAGTTTCTTGGTTAAAATTCGTAATTTGACTCCTAAGTTGTGCAATTCTCTCTAGAGGATAGTACTTCCTTTGAAAATCAAGAGGCAAGTCATCCTTCAATGAGAATGGAAACATCGTACGACGTACGTAATCTTGAGATACACCCGCTTGCTTAATTGTATTGCAGTACTGAATGATGTTATCTAAGTGCAAATTCGGATCTTCTTTCAATGTTCCTGCAAACTTGTTCCTTTCTACCATGTTCACCAAGGCTGGCTTCAATTCAAAATTCAGGGCCTCTATATCAGGAACACGGTATCCACCTCTCACTGTTGCAAAACTCAGCTGAGAATAGTCTATTAGGGACCTTGTTGGTGGTGGTCGTGGCGGTGGCGGTGGTGCATCATTCTGTGGTATGTTGTTCTCGTTGAACTATGATTCTGCCATCTCTTCCTTATCTGAACTATCGGAAATATTCAACTCAGCAAAAAGTTGTGTCAAATCAACCAGTGTTCGATCTGAAAGAATGACTCTTCGTAATCTCCACTTCCTTCTACGACTCCTCTTATACAATGATCTTTCCAGTTCAAGGTCAATCCAAACCGAAATACAACCTAATACCTGCACACAAACTAAACTCGAAACTGAAATGAGAACTACCTCAAAGAACGTGAAGGTTCCTTGAGGTGAGAAGATAAAACCGAAAATAAGAATAAAAATAAAAGAACACTTTAAACCCGACTAACAGAATTAAAAATTGCCTCCCCGCCTATGGCGCCAAAATTTGAACAGGCTATTGCGCACCTCTAAAAAATAACAGAACAACACTAACTAATATAGCTAGGGAAGTGGGGATCGAATCCTCAAGGAAGATATTAAATCCTATTAGTTCTAAAGAGTCTAAAATATGTAAGGGGCCTTGGTTGAATATTCGGTAAAAGTCTACTAAATTAAGGAAGGCAAAAACTAAAACTAAGGAAAATGACGGGAAAATATGAATTAAACTCTATTAATGGAAGCATGGGGCGATCAGTTTACTATGATCAATCAACAAACTCATTAAACACTCACTAATCAATTCATTGGCATTCATTGAATTATGGCTCACTAATTCTCTTGAACTTAGGCTCCCTCAAAACTCCTTTATCGGCTCTCGCTCGCATAAATTCGTTTTTGCCTATTATTCAGTGGTCCAATTGTGGTAATCTTACCTCTCGGCCTCGATTTCGACAATAACCTAACTTACAATTAAATCTGGCTACAATTTAATTGCAATCGATAGAAATCAATAATAGGAATTCAATTAAAAGCCAAGAACTAATTAATGGACATAAAATAAATTCAAACCATGATCATAGATCCCCTAACCCTAGAGAAAGAAAAAACTACTCACACATAATTAAGGGAACTAAAACAAAAACAAAATTAAATAGCATGATCATAATCAAAGACTAAACAAAACTAAAATAATTACTAATGAAACTAAATTAAGAATCAAAATAACAAGAGTAATTTAATCTAAACTAAAAACTAAGAAACTAAAGAGATTCATGAATTAAGAAGAATTGAAAAGCGCAAGGAAAGAGATTACCAAAATAAAAAATATTGCATTAATTGGAATTGAATCTTCAACAACAAATTAAGTGTATCTAAAATTCTAGAGAGAAAAGAGCTTTTAGGATTCCTAGGTCTTAAAATGTTCCAAAAACTAGTTAGGGTCACCCCCCCCTTTACATTGAGTATATATAGTATTTAGCTTTAATTAAAATACACCCACGAGCAAAAACCGCGCGGAAATATCAAACGGACCAATAAAACCATCACCTGTGCCCGCATAGGTCATTTTGGCCTTGTTCTCTGCGCCCGCAGGTCTTCACGTTTGGGAGTTCTGGAGCTGCTGATATATGTTGCAGGCGCATCGATCAAAAGATGATTAAGGGACTACGCCCGCATGAACAATGATGAACAACATTTTGACGATCTTGCTTATTTCTTCGCTCGATTCTTCGAATCTCGTTCGTGACTTCTTGTGACATGGCACGGATCCCAATGCAAGTGCTTTTTGACTCGTTTTAGCTTCTAATGACTTCATAACTCTCTATTACGCTGCTGTAACACATAAAACAAAACTAAAAACCACATCTAATAACCAAAAAAGTATAAAATAACCGTAAGAGGTTCTAAAATTCAACTAAAGATAATAAAACCGTTCCAAAACATAACTTAACATCGAAAAACGAAATTTAGCCAAAAAAATCGACAAACTTGACTATTTAGCACAAGAATCTATCAAAAGTGAGAGAAAAACACAACATAAAACAAATATATCAAGCCTTATATGCAATCGTATAAGGCCTTCTTATTATCCCTCATATTACCTTTTCATCTCGAATCATTTGGTCTGAGTTCCTGTTTTTACCTTACGGGCACCCCGGTCAATTTTCGAGATATTTTCTCTAGGACCCCTGAACCCCATAAAACAGTTAACAATAGCATTTGTATCAGGCCCCCGGAGGGGCCGTCCCGGGCCCAGTCACTTTTTCATCCAGTTTTTTTACCACGTGCTATGGACCTGCATAGAACACCCACGATCGTTTTCGGCCCCCACACACCTCTTAGGATCCCTCATATGGCCTATTCCAGAGAGCGAAAAAAAATCCTTATATGCAATCGTTTAAGGCCTTCTTATCATCCCTCATATGACCTTTTCACCCCGAATCCTTAGGTCTGGGTTCCTATTTTTATCTTACGGGCACCCAAGTCGATATTCGGGATTTTTTTTCCGGTACCCCTGAAACCCAAAAAACAGTGCATACTAGCCTTTGTTTCAGGCCCCCAGAGAGGTCGTTCCGTACCCCGTCACCTTTTCCCCCGTTTTTTTTACCACGTGCTATGGACCTCTGCAGCACCCCCCATGATCGTTTTCTGCCCCTCATAACATCTTAGGATCCCTTTTATGGCCTCTTCCAGAGAGGGGAAAACATCCTTATATTACATCGTCTAAGGCCTTCTTATCATCCCTCAAACGACCTTTTCACCCTAAATCTTTTTGTCTGGGTTCCTATTTTTAACTTACGGGCACCCTAGTCAATTTATGGGACTTTTTTCTTCCGGAATCCGTGAACCCCAAAAAACAGTGAATAATAACCATTGTTTCAGCACGTGCTATGGGCCTCCACAGCAACCCCCCATGATCGTTTTTGGCCCCTTAACACTTCTCAGGATCCCTCTTATAGCCTTTTCAAAAGAGCGGAAAAATGGCCTTATATGCAATCGACTAAGGCCCTCTTATCATCCCTCATATGACCTTTTCCCCTTGAATCCTTTGGTCTGGGTTCCTATTTTTACCTTACGGGCACCCTAGTCAACTTTTTGGATTTTTTTCAGGGACCCATGAACCTAAAAAAAAGTGAATAATAACCTTGGTTTTAGTCCCTCCGGAGGGGTCGTCCTGGGCCCAATCACTTTTATCGCCCCGTATTTTTTACGACGTGCTGTGGACCTCCACAGCACACCTCGACATTATTTTCGGCCCTAAACACCTCTTAGGATCCTTCTTAAGGCATGTTCCACACAGGGGAAAAACAACCTTATATGCAATCGCCCAAGGCCTTCTTATCATCCCTCATATGACCTTTTCACCCTAAACCCTTTGGTCCAAGTTCCTATTTTTACCTTACGGGTACGTAGTCGATTTACGGGATTTTTTTCCTGGGACCCCAGAACTGCAAAAAACAGTGAATATTATAGCCTTTATTTCAGGCCCCTAAATTGGTCGTCCTAGGCCCGTCATTTTTTCGCCCTGTTTTTTTACCACGTGCTATGGACCTCCACAGCACCCCCACGATCATTTTCGACCCCTAAACAGCTCTTACGATCCCTCTTATGGCCTCTTCCAGTGAGGGGAAAAACAACCTTATATGCTATCGTTTCCTTCTTACCATCCCTCATATGACCTTTTCTCCCTGAATCCTTTGGTATAGGTTCCTATTTTTACCTTACAGGCACCCAGGTCAATTTCTGGGATTTTTTTTTCCCGGGAACCCTGAACCCCAAAAAACAGTTAATAATAGCCTTTACATTAGGGCCCCGGAGGGGCCGTCCCTGCCACGTCACTTTTTTCGCTCCGTTTTTTTACCACGTGCTATGGACCTCCACAGCATCCCCCATGATTGTTTTCGGCACCTACACAACTCTAAGGATCCCTCTTATGGCTTCTTCCAGAGATGGAAAAACAGCCTTATACGCAATCGTCTAAAAGCTTCTTGTCATCCCCCATAGGACTTATTCACCATGAATCCTTTGGTCCGTGTTCCTATTTTTACCTTACGAGCACCTCGGTTGATTTCCTGGATATTTTTTCGGGAACCCTAAACCCCAAAAAATAGTGAATAATAGCCTTTGTTTCAGGCCCCGTCACTTTTTTGTCCCGTTTTTAACCACGATTTTATTTAGTTATTTAGTCAAACTAATGATTCGTTATTGGAGCAGATAGCAACAACTATTTCATCAGGCATGCGTATTTCTGATTTTCCAATGGATTTACAGCCTTTCCACTCAAAAACCTTTTCCTTTTTTTTAGATCCATACAAAAAAATATGGATTTATCGATTTTCAGTCAAAACAAAAAAGTCAAAATTTATGATAAACATGATAAATTAGAACCATTAACTATAACTATTCACTTGACTCCCTGAACGGTCTAGCGGCTTAGGACGTCTCTCTTTCAAGGAGAAAATGGGGATTCAAACCCCTCTATAGACCTCAACAACACCCCCCACGATCGTTTTTGGCCCCTTAACACCTCTTAGGATCCCTCTTATGGCCTCTTCCAAAGAGGGAAAAACAATCTTCTATGCAATCGTCTAAGGCGTTCTTATCAACCCTCATATGACTTTTCACCCCGAATCCTTTGGTCTGGGTTCCTATTTTTATATTATGGGCACCCCGGTAGATTTTCGGGATTTTTTTTTTCCAGGACCCCTGAACCCCAAAAAAAGTTACTAATAGCCTTTGTTTCAGGCCCCCGTCACTTTTTCGCCCTGTTTTTTTACCACGTGCTATGGACCTCCACAGCTCCCCCCACGATCGTTTTCGGCCCCTACACACCTCTTAGGATCCCTCTTATGGCCTTTTCCAGAGAGGGGAAAAACAACCTTACATGCAATCGTCTAAGGCCTCCTTACCATTCCTCATATGACCTTTTCACCCCCAATTCTTTGGTCTGAGTTCCTATTTTTACCTTACGGGTACCTCGTTTGACTTCCTGGTTTTGTTTTTTGATGTGTCTAATATTTATATTAGTTTTTTAACCAATTCCCTAATGATTTATGGACTGACCGGGCTCATTTGGGCCAATTTTCATGCTAATAGTGTTCTTTTAGTGTTTTGTGTGGTTTTGTAAAGTTTTATAGGAAACGGCCAATTTTGGGTTGATTTTACTACCTAATTTCGACACTTGAGAGATAAAGATCACTTATGAGAATTTGGAGAATTATTAGAGACATTTTACAACTCATTGGAACAAATTTGACGTCTCACATGACAAGTTAGAGAAATATTAGAAGTAAAACTGAAGAATTATGAAATTTAGAAGTGAAGTCTTTGACCACTGTCCACTATTTTGGTCATATCGCAAAATCTATACATTGTGTTGATCTGATTCTTGTTGCATTGGAATGAAGATTCAAGTAGCTTTCCAACGGTAGGTCATACGCCCTATGGAACGTCCTGTAGCAAAAGTTATAGCGATTTCAAAATGTTGCTAAATTTCAGAAGCTTCTGTTTCATGATGGGGGCGCATAGAACAAAATTCTTTTGTTCTATGCGGGCGCAGGTCATGTTTTTTTGGCTATTTTGTTGGGAGATCGACTTTTTGTGTAATTAATTATTAAAAAGCCCATTAGGCTTGTATTTCAGGCACGATTTCCTAGGAGTACGGGAGAGACTTTTCATTATTAGTTTTTCAGTTTTAAAATCCTAATTAGCTCTCTTAATTACTTTCTCTCTCTAGATTAGGTTAGATTAGTTTATTTTTGTTGAAGAATTTTCAATTCAATACAATTCAATTCAAGTTTCTTTTCCATTGAAGTTTGGTAATTTCTTTTCTCTTTCTTTGNTGGGAATTTCTTTTCTCTTTCTTTGTCAATTATTTATAGTTTATGTTTTTTAGTTTTATTAGTTCATTTTAATTAGTTTTTGTTTGTTAATTAGTTTATGATTGCTTATTTAGTTAATTATTGTTCTTATTTGTTTATTGTTTTGGTTTTTATAATTATGGGTGAGTAATTTGTTTTCTAGGGTTTAGGGGATCCATGAACTCATTAATGGACTAGTTTAATTTAAATCGATTAGTTCCTGATCAGTAATTAAATTCCTATTATTGATTTCTATCGATTGCAATTAAATTGTGCGCAGGTTTAGTTGTAAGTTTGGTAATTGTCGAAATTGAGGCCGAGAGGTAAGATTACCACAATAAGACCACCGAATAATAGGCAAAACGAGTCTATGCGAGCGAGAGGCGGTAGAGGAGTTTTGAGGGAGTCTAAGTTCGAGAGAATTAGTGTGCCCTAGTTTAATGAATTTTGTGGAATTGATTGGTTTATTTTTTATGAATTTATTAATTGTTCATGGTGAACTGATTACCCTAGGTTTTAGTCAATTTGAGTTAATTCTTAGTTTAATTTCGTTATTAGTTTTTTTTAGTTAATAATTAATCATAACCAAAGCCCTTTTCACAGTTTAAACTTTTTAGTACTAGTAATGTTTCATTGCTTCCCTGTGGATTCGATCCCTACTTCCCTAGCGATATTAGTTAGTGTTGTTTGGTTTATTTTTGAGAGCTGTGCGACAACCTGCATCATTTTCCCGGGACCTTTGAACCCCAAAAGGCAGTGAATTAATATTAGCCTCTGTTTCAGGCCCCCGGAGGGGCCGTAACTACAAAAAAAAATCGTCGATATAGCGACTAATTGAATTTCGTCACTAAAGTAGGGACGGATTCAAAAATCCGTCTCTAAATTTTAAGTCACGTTAAAGTAGTGACGGAATTACAAATCCTTCACTAAAATTAGGGACGGATTTTTAAAATCCGTCTCTAAATGTAGTGACGGATTTTTAATTCCGTCACTACTATATCCAACCATATTAAAGTAGTGACGGATTTCAAAATCTGTCACTAAATTTAATATATTAATTTTGTATATAGAATAACATAAGTTGTATGGTGGTGAAGTTGGTAAGAGTGTCACTTTGTGACTTTGAGGTCACATGTTCAAATCTTGTCAACAACTTCAATTTGTTTAGTAAAAAAAATAATAAATAAAAAACTTTTTTTTTGAAAATGAAAATAAAATTAGTCACTAAATTTAGGGATGGATTTCTGAAATCCGTCTCTAAATTCCGTCACTACATTAGGGGCGGATTTAGAGATGGATAATTTCCGTCCCTAATTCAAAGACGGAGTTTTTGTAATCCGTCTCTACTTTAAATTAGCGACGAAGATTTTTGGAACGGTGTTGATCCGTCACTACTTCCGTCGCTAACCCTATTTATTGACGGAATTTGAATAAGTAGAGACGGATTCAATCCGTCCACAGTACCCCGTCACTTTTTTGCCCTGTTTTTTTACCACGTGCTATGGACCTCCACAGTACCCCCCACGATCGTTTTCGGCCCCTAAACACCTCTTAGGATCCCTCTTATGGTATCTTCCAGAAAGGGGACGTAATACCCCACATTTTGACGTATTTTATGAAAGTGTTTTTGTACTTTATTCGTATAACTTTAATATTTTCATTGAAAAAAATGTTCAATAGGCATATTAGAAAAAGGAATTAATAATAATATAATAAATAAAATAAATAATAAGTTTTGATTGAAAGTAATTATTTGTGTTCTTAAATAATATTTCTTATGTTTAAAAATATTTTAAAAGGCATCTAAAAATAGAATTTTCAAAGGTTTACTAATTTATTTAGAGGCAAGGGCTAGGGCCTAATGGTAATTTCCACTTTTTAGGATTAGTATGGGCTTTTCCAAATCGTACTTTGGGGCCTATAAATACCGCTTAAAACCCAAAATTTTAGATTTTCTTGCTCATGCTAGTCATTAGGATTTCAAAAATTTGGAAAACTGCAGTTCGTGCAGTGTGGAAAAAAATATTTCTTGAGTTTCATGGGATCCATGCCAGCCCGATCCCACCTCTGCCGCCGCAGCACCACCGCTAGCCGCTGCTGCTGCCACTGTCGGTTTCCTTCTCCTCTTTGGTAATTTCAGAATTTTTTTTTAAAAAAAATATTCTCCTTCTTTCTTTTTGATTCAATCTTGCAAATTCATGTTCATACTTATGTTTAATCATGTTTTTATGAGCTTTAATCATTTTTTAATAAAGTATGATTTGTTTTAAGGCATGAATTAAAATTGTTGTTCATGAAATTTTATATTAGGGTTTTTAAATTATGCAAGTTAAGATTTTTATGAGTTTTTATGATTCATACTTCAATATTATGATCATGAATTATTGTTGTGTGAATTTATGACGATTTTATGAAGTTTAGATTGATTTTTAAAGGTTTTAAAAATAAAATAAACTGTTGTCCAAAATTTATAATCATGAAATTCAATGGAATAAATATTTTGATCATGTTTTGGTTTATGAAAAATTGTTCTAAAGTATAGATTGGTTTCATAATTATGTTGGTTGATTGTAGAAGAGTATTATCATGAAATTTTGATGTGTTTATGAGTATTTCATGACTTTAAATTTAATTATTAAATCTGAAATTTTTATAAAATCAAGTTAAAGTAAGTTTTAAGTGTTCATATTATGCTAGTATGATCACATATAAATTCTATATAATTTTTAGTATGTTTTAAGAAGTTTAAAAGCGATTTTAAGCATGTTTAACATGCTGTCCAGAATTTATAAAGTGAATAATTAGGCTTTTAAAGTATGTAATATAATTAGCATAAATTGATCATATAAATCAAGTAATACATTGTATGGTCGATTTATGTTGTTTTGAAGATTTTTAAGGAGTTTTAGTAATTTTATATTGCTGTCCACTTTTCAGGCCCCCAGAGGGACCATCCCGACCCTCGTCACTTTTTCGCCCCATTTTATTACTACTCGCTATGGAGCTCCACAGCACCCCCCACGAGCGTTTTCGTCCCCTAAACACCTCTTAGGATCCCTCTTAGGGGCTCTTCTAGAGAGGAGAAAAGCAGCCTTATATTCAATTGTCTAAGGCCTTCTTATCATCCCTCATATGACGTTTTCACCCCAATCCTTTGGTCTGTGTTCCTATTTTTAACTTTCCGGGCACCCCGGTCGATTACTAGGATTTTTTTTCGGGACCCCTGAACCCCAAAAATCAGTGAATAATATAGCCTTTGTTTCAGGCCCCCGGACGGGCCGTCCCGGGCCCTGTCACTTTTTTTCCACGTTTTTTTACCACGCGCTATGGACCTCCACAGCACCCCCGGCAGTCGTTTTCGGCCCCCAAACACCTCTTAGGATCCCTCTTATGGACTCTTCCAGAGAGGGGAAAAAACTCTTATATGCAATCGTCACAAGCCTTCTTATCATCCCTCATATGTCCTTTTCACCGCGAATCATTTGGTCTAGGTTCCTACTTTACCCTGACGGACACCCCGGTGGATATCCGCGATTTTTTTTTCTGGGACCCCTGAACCCAAAAAAACAGTGAATAATAGCCTTTGTTTCAGGCCTCCGTAGGGGCCGTCGCGGGCCCAGTCACGTTTTCACCCCATTTTTTTACCACGTGCTATGATCTCCACAGCACTCCCCACAATCATTTACGACCCTTAAATACCTCTTAATATCCCTCTTATGGCCTATTCCATAGTGGGGAAAAGAAGCCTTATATACAACTGGTAGATTTCCAGGATTTTTTTCCAGGACCCCTGAACCCAAAAAACTGTGAATAACAGCCTTTGTTTCAGGTCCCCACAGGGGCCATCCCGGTCCCAGTCACTTTTTCGGCCCGTTTTTTTTACCACGTGATATGGACCTCCACAGCACCCCCACGATCGTTTTCGTCCCCTAAACACCTCTTAGGATCCCTCTTATGGCCTATTCGAGAGAGGAGTAAAACAACCTTATATGCAATTGTCCACGGCTTTCTTATCATCCTTCATATGACATTTTCACCACGAATCCTTTGATCTGGGTTCCAATTTTTACCTTACGGACACCCTTTTCGATTTCCAGGATTTTTCTGGGACCCTTGAACCCCAAAAACTAGTGAATAATAGCTTTTGTTTTAGGCCCCCGGAAGAGCCGTCCCGGGCCCAGTCACTTTTTCACCATGTTTTTTACCACATGCTGTGGACCTCCATAGCACCCCCCACAATCGTGTTCCGCCCCTATACACATCATAGGATCCCTCTTATGGCCTGTTCTAGAGAGGGGAGAAATATGCTTATATGCAATCGTCTAAGGCCTTCTTATCATCCCCCATATGACGTTTTCACCCCCAAATCCTTTTGTCTACCTTCCTTTTTTTAGCTTACGGGCACCCCAGTCGATTTTTGGGATTTTGTTTCTGGTACCCCTGAATCCTAAAATACAGTGAATAATAATAATAGCCTTTGTTTTTGGCCCTAGGAGGGACCGTCCCGAGCCCTGTCACTTTTTCGCCTTGTTTTGTTACCACGTGCTATGGACCTCCACAGCACCCCCCACGATCGTCTTCGGCCCCTAAACACCTCTTAGGATCCTTCTTATGGCCTCTTCCAGAGAGGGGAAAAACAGCCTTATTTGCAATCGTCTAAGGCCTTCTTATCATCCGTCATATGACCTTTTCAACCCGAATCGTTTGGTCTCAGTTCCTATTTTTACATTATGGGCATACCGGTTGATATTCGAGATTTTTGTAGGGGCCCCTTAACCCCAAAAAACAGTGAATAATAGCCTTTGTTTCAGGCCCCGAGAGTGGCCGTTTCGGGCCTTGTCATTTTTTCGCCCTGTTTTTTTACCACGTTCTATGAACCTCCATAGCTCACCCCACGATTATTTTCAGCCCCTAAATACCTCTTAGGATCCCTCTTATGGGCTCTTCCAGAGATGGGAAAAACAACCTTATATGTAATCGTCTAAGGCCTTCATATCATCCCTCATATGAGCTTTTCACCCCGAATCCTATGGTTTGGGTTCCTATTTTGACCTTATAGGCACCCCAGTAGATTTTCCGAGATTTTTTTTTTCTGGGACTGATGAACCCCAAAAAACAGTGAATAATAATCGCCTTTGTTTCAGGCCCCTGGAGGGGCGGTCCCTGGCCATGTCACTTTTTTGCCCCATTTTTTACCACCTTCTATGGCCCTCTGCAGCACCCTCAACGATCGTTTTCGTCTACTAAACACCTCTTAGGATCCCTCTTATGGCCACTTCCAGAGAGGGGAAAAACATCTATTTACCACGTGCAATGGACCTCCACAACATTCCCCACGATTGTTTTCGGCCCATAAACACCTCTCAAGATCCCTCTTATGGCCTCTTCCAGAGATGGGAAAATCAGCCATATATCCAATAGTCTAAGGCCTTCTTATCATCCCTCATATGACCCTTTCATCCCGAAACCATTGGTTTGGGTTCCTATTTTTCAAATATAGGCACCCCGATCGATTTCTGGGATTTGTTTCCTGGACCCCTGGAACCCAAAAAACAGTGAATAAGGCCTTTGTTTCAGGCCCCCGGAAGGGGCCGTCCTGGGCGTCGTCACTTTTTTGCCCTGTTTTTTTACCACTTGCTATGGACCTCCACATCACCTTCCACGATCGTTTTCGGCACCTAAACACCTCTTACGATCCCTCCTATGGCCTCTTCTGAAGAGGGTAAGAAATAACCTTATATGCAATCATCTAAGGCCTTCTTATCATCCCTCATATGATATTTTCACCCTGATTCGTTTGGTCTGGGTTCCTATTTTTTCCTTACGCAAACCACAGTCGATTTTTGAGATTTTTTTTCCAGGTCCCCTTGAACCGTGAAAAACAGTGAATAATAGCCTTTATTTCAGGACCCTAGAGGGGCAGTCCCGGGCCCCGTCACCTTTTTGCCCCATTTTTCTACCACGTGCTATGGCCCTCTAAAGCACCCCCAATGATAGTTTTTGTCCCCTAAATACCTCTTAGGATCCCACTTATGGCCACTTCTAGAGAGGGGAAAAACATCCTTATATGCAATCGTCTATGACCTTCTTATCATCCCTCATATGACCTTTTGACCCCGAATCCTTTGGTATGGGTTCCTATTTTTTCCTTATCAGAACCCTGTTCGATTTTCGAGATTTTTATTCCAAGATACCTGAACCCCAAAAAACAGTGAATAATAATAGCGTTTGTTTTAGGCCCTCGGAGGGGCCGTCCCGGGCCGTGTAACTTTTTCGCCCCATTTTTTTTACCACATGCTATGGACCTCCACATCACCCCCACGATCGTTTTAGGCCCCTAAACAACTCTTAGGAAACCTCTTATGGCCTCTTCCAGAGAGGGGAAAAATAGCCTTATATGCAATCGCCTAAGGCCATCTAATCATCTCTCATATGAACATTTCTACCTGAATCCTTTTGTTTGAGTTGCTATTTTTACCTTACGGGCACCACGGTGGATTCCCAAGATTTTTTTTGCAGGACCCCTTTACCCCAAAATACAGTGAATAATAATAATAGCCTTTGTTTTAGGTCCCCGGAGGGACCGTCTCGGGCCCTGTCACTTTTTCGCCTTGTTTTTTTACCACATGCTATGGACCTCCATAGCACCCCCCACGATCGTTTTCGTCCCCTACACACCTCTTAGGATCCCTCTTATGGCCTCTTCAAGAGAGTGGAAAAACAACCTTTTATGCAATTACCAAAGGCTTTCTAGTCATCCCTCATCTCACCTTTTCACCCTGAATCCTTTGCTCTGGGTTCCTATTTTTACCTCATGCGCACCCCAATTGATTTCCGGGATTTTTTTTTTCCGGGACCCCTTAACTACCAAAAACAGTGAATAATAGCCTTTGTTTCAGGCCCCGTCACTTTTTCACCCCGTTTTTTTAACTCGTGCAATGCACCTCCACAGCCCCCCCCCCCCCCCACGATCGTTTTTG
The DNA here is from genome assembly GCA_016808085.1 of Suaeda aralocaspica. Classification (NCBI taxonomy): domain Eukaryota; kingdom Viridiplantae; phylum Streptophyta; class Magnoliopsida; order Caryophyllales; family Amaranthaceae; genus Suaeda; species Suaeda aralocaspica. The sequence continues at coordinate 132,002 of PYUH01001442.1, forward strand.
GCCCCTAAAGACCTCTTAGGATCCCTCTTGTGGCCACTTCCAGAGAGAGGAAAATTAACCTTATATACAATCCTCTAAGGCCTTCTTATCATCCCTCATATGTCCTTTTCACCCCGAATCCTTTTGTTTTGGTTTCTATTTTTTCCTTACGGACAACCGGGTACATTTCAATGATTTTTTCTTGGGAACCCTGAACAAAAAAAAAAAAACAATGAATAATATCCATTGTTTCATGACCCTAGGGGGCCCGTCCCGAGCCCCGTCACATTTTTCCTCGTTTTTTTACCACGTGACATGGACTTCCACCGCACCCCCCCCNCCGTGCAATGGACCTCCCCCGCCCCTCCCCCCCCCCCCCCACCCCACGATCGTTTTTTTGCCTCTAAACACCTCTTAAGATCCCTCTTATGGCCTCTTCCATAGAGGGGAAAAACAGCCTTATATGCAACCGTCTAAGGCCTTTTTATCATCATTCATATGACCTTTTCACCCCGAATCATTTGGTCTAGGTTCCTATTTTTCCCTTACAGACACCCGGGTAGATTTCCGGGATTTTATTCTCGGGACCGCTGGACCCCAAAAAACAGTGAATAAATAGCCTTTGTTCCAGACTCCCGGAGGGTCCGTCCTGGGTCCCGTCACTTTTTCGCCCCGTATTTTTACCACGTGCAATGGACCTCCACTACACCCCCACGATCGTTTTCGGCCCCTAAACACCTCTTAGGATCCCTCTTATGGCCTCTTTCAAAGAGGGGAAAAACAACCTTACATGCAATCGTCTAAGGTGTTCATATCATCCCTCATATGACCGTTTCTCACTGAAATCTTTGGTCTGGGTTCCTATTTTTACCTTCTGGGCACTACGTTTAATTTTCAGGATTTTTTTTTGGGAGCCCTAAATCACAAAAGAAACAGTGAATAATAATAGCCTTTGTTTCAGGCACTCGAAGGGACCGTCCCAGGCCCCGTCACTTTTTCGCCCCATTTTTTTGTCATGTGCAATGGACCACCACAGCACCCCCCAGGATCGTATTCGGTCTCTAAACACCTCTTAGGGTCCCTCTGATGGCCTCTTCCATAGATGGGAAATATAGCCTTATGTGCAATGGTTTAAGGCCTTCTTATCATACCTCATATGACCTTTTGACCCCGAATCCTTTGGTCTGGGTTCCTATTTTTCCCTTACGGACACCAAGGTAGATTTTCGGGTTTTTTTTTTCCGGGACCCCTGAACCCCAAAAAATAGTGAATAATAGCCTTTGTTTCAAGCCCCCAGAGGGGCCGTCCTGAGCCCCGTCACTTTTCACCCCATTTTTTAACCACGTGATATGGACCTCCAAAACACCCCCACGATCGTTTTCAGCCCCTAAGAAACTCCTAGGATCCCTCTTATGGCCTCTTCCACCGAGGGTAAAATCGTATTATATGCATTCATCTATGGCCTTCTTATTACACCTTATATGACCTTTTCACCCTGAATCCTTTGGTCTGGGTAACTATTTTTGCCTTACGGGCACCCCGGTCGATTTCCAGGATTTTTTTTCGGGGACCCCTGAACCCCAAAAAATAGTGAAGCCTTCCCCCGGGGGGGGGGGGGGGTCTCTGGCCCTGTCACTTTTTTGCCTCGTTTTTTTACCCTGTCTATGGACCTCCACAGCACCCCCACGATCGTTTTCGGCCCCTAAATCTCACCAAACCTTAAAGCCGCTATTGCCTTATTCGGGATTGTTGTTGGGGTATTAATTTGCTTTGGTTTACCCTCAATCTTTATGTACTTGCTTTTTGTCTAAGCTGCTATGTGCTTGATTTTGGTTTGGAGTATTAATTTTCTTTCACTTACTTGCTCACTACTATAAGATAGATAAACTAAGTATACAGACGATTCGGTGGTGAGTGAGGAAATGACCAAATTAATATATTACTTACATGATCACCTTGACTTGTGCCCCCTACCTCGCCTCTAATCAGTACCAAGAAAAAACAAAACTGATCAGATCAGATCAGAACTGATCGGATTAGATCAAAACTGATCGGATCAGATCAGAACTGATCGGATCAGATCAGAACTGATCAGATAAGTCTAGCCTGCTGCTTTGATTCAACGTTAAGTGTTTTTATGCAGTTTGGTCTTAATATTAGTTGTTCGATTGTATTTTGTGAAATTCTTTGTAATAGTCATATCTTGTCGCTTGCTCCTTTTATTTTTGGATGATATAGAGTTTTTATTTAAGTAAGAATGTGCTGATAATATAATTCACTCACTCATTTTACAATTCACTCGCTTCACTCGTAACTTAGTTGATGTTATCAATTTTACAATTCAGTTGATAATACCTGTGGCTGTGATGGTTTAACAACTGAAGAAGCAAATGTCATTTCCAAGTGTTGAAGAAAAAGATTACTACATTGAAGAAGTTTGCACTCTTTGTTTCAAATGGTTTTTTCAGCTTTGGTTTTTGTTAATATTTATGGTTGTTTTGGAGTAGTATATATAGGTTAGCACTAATTGTCACTGTTGAAAATAGATAGTTTGGCACTAATTGTTTTTTGGGGAAATAGGTTGGCATTACAAGTTTTCTGGGGTGTGAAATAGGCGTTGGCACTAATGGTTTAAGTTGTAATCATTGATACAAACTATTTCTTATTTTGAAACATTTTGGGCACCAATGCTAATTAATGTAAAACTTTTGGATCATATTATTATATAATAAATAATTCATATTTACTACATGTTGCGGCACATGATGATTATAATAGTTGTTGTAGTACGATCGATACACATGCATATTGTAATAAACATTGGATTATTGAGCAAAAAAGTTTGCGCCAAAATATTATAATGCAAAATCTCGACGTATATTTGAGTTCAAACTTTGGCACATTATACCGCAAAACTGATTTTGCACATACAAAAACTTAGGAAACATACAAAAACTTTGACACAAAAAAGTGTCAAGATTATTGTCCGGCACTTAACAGTGTCCCCAATATGGACTCAAAATAGCATCAACAATTCTCCATGACCAAATTCTCGACACTTTTTAGTAGCGTCGTGAAAAAAAATTCTAGACGCTTTTTTGAGTCAAGATTTGGCCAAAATAGCATCACAAAAACACGGAATTTGTAGTAATGTGATAATAAAATTTGGACAGCTTTATAAATTAAGTAAAAAACCCTTAAAAATCAATCTAAACTTAATAACATCATCATAAATTCACCCATGAATAATTTATCGTCATAATATCAAAGTTTAGAACATAAAAACTCATAAAATCATAACTTCATAAAGTTTCCAAATTTCAATCTATAATTTCATGAACAACAAAATTAATTCATGCTTTTAAACAATTCCTACTTATATCGAAACATGATTAAAATTATAAAAATACGATGAAACATAATTTGGAACATGAAATTGCAAGATTGAATCAAAAGAAAGAAGTAGAGATTTTTTTTATAAAAAAAATAGGTTCGAAAAATACCAAAACCGGGGAGGAGGTGCAGCGCGGTGGCAGGTTGGGCGATGGCTGCGGTGGGGTCCGGCGATGGCTCGGATCCCATGACAAACCCCAAAACCTTTTTTTTTTTTTATTTTCCGAACAACATATTTTTTTCTGTTTTTTTTTTCGGAAATCGCAAACGCTTTTTTTTCTCTCTTCTCTCTAAATTTTTGAAATCCTACTGACTATTATGATCATGAAAATCTAAAATTTTTGGTTTTAAGGGGTATTTATAGGCCCCAATTAGAATTTGGAAAAGCCCATACTAATCATAACAAGTGGAAATTACCTTTAGGCCCTTGCCTCAAAAGAATTTAGGAAATCTTTGAAAATTCTATTTTTAGAAGCTTTTAAAAATATTTTCAAACATAAAAATGTTATTGAAGAACACAAATAATTGCTTTCAACCAAAACTTATTATTTTTTTATTATTATTAATTTATTTTTATTTAATATGCCCATTGGCATATTAATTTTTTTTAATAAAAATATTAAAATTATCATAATAAAATACAAAAATACTTTCTTAAAATACGTGAAAATGTGGGGTATTACAGACTACCACCCATAAAAGAACGAAACTTTGTGTAGGTTAGTGTATGGAATTTGAGTAGAGACTACTTTTACTTCAAACTTTCTTACTGAAACACTATGTTGTTGTAGACTTTAGACACTTACTTGACAATTTTTTTGTTAGACAAACATAAAACTCTTTCTTAAAAGTCATAGAAATTCATCAAAACTTGCAAAATTGATGGTAAAAACGCCGCGAAAAACATGTCGCTTTCTACCCACCTTAAGAATCGAGTTATGTCCCCGTAACTCTACTACTAACCTGAAAGAGCTTTGGGTATTTTTCTCTCATCAGATCTTCAGCTTCCCAAGTAGCTTCTTCGGTTTCTTGGTTAGACCACAACACCTTCACTATTTTTACACTCTTTCTACGAGTATCTCTGACCTTACTGTCTAGGATTTTAATGGCCTCTCTACATAGGTCAAACTTTGGTCTAACTCTATTGTTTCAGGTTGTAACACGTGTGATTCGTCTGGCACATACTTCCTTAGTTGAGATACATGGAAAACATTATGAACTTTGCTCAACGCCATTGGTAGTGCTAACTTATAAGCTACCTTTCTACCCTTTGCAAGATCTCCTAGGTTCCTGTGTACTTTGGGCTCAACTGTCCTTTCTTTCCAAATCTCATCACCCCTTTCATTGGTGACACCTTAAGTAACATCTTGTCGCCAACTTCAAATGCAACTTCTTGGCGTTTTTTATCCTCATAGGACTTTTGTCTATCTTTTGCTGCTTGAATCTTTGCTTGTATTACTCTAATCTTCTCGGTGGTCTCCTCTATTAATTGAGGTCCTACAAACACTGTCTCAATTATGTCGTTCCAATACAAAGGGCTCCTAAACTTCCTTCCATACAAAGCCTCAAAATGGTGCCATGCCAATACTTTCATAGTAACTATTGTTGTATGAAAACTCAATGAGATCCAAGTAATCCTCCCAATTCTCTTGAAAGTCCATTACACAAGCCCTTAGCATTTCCTCTAAGGTTTGTATGGTTCTCTCTGTTTGTCCATCAGTTGCTAGATGGAAAGCTGTACTCATCTTCAAGGTTGTGCCAAAGTTCTCCTGAACACTTTTTTAGAATTTTGAAAGAAACCTAGAATCCCTATCTAACACGATATCGATCATTTGGAACGCCATGTAGCCTCACAACATGTTTTATGTAAGCCTTTGCAAGTTGTTTCATTTTCCATGTCTCTTTCATGGGTATAAACACTGCTGATTTAGTAAGTCTATCCACCACTACCCATATGGTATCATTCTGATTCTTAGACTTTGGCAAGCAAGTCACAAACTCCATCAAAATGCAATCCCATTTCTATCCTTGTATCTCAAGTGGTTGGACTTCTCCTTGTGGTCTCTTATGCTCAAATTTAACCTTTTGACAAGTAAGACATTTACTCACAAACTCAGCCACTTCTCTCTTCATCCTAGGCCACCCATACATTTTCTTTAAATCCTTATACAGTTTATCGCCTCCAGGATGCACTGAATACGGGGCATTATGACCCTCCTCCATGATTCTTCGCTTCAAAGGTGGTGGCGAGTTTTCCAAAGGTGGTGGTTTGGGGAATTTGAATGATCCAATTCGAAAAAAAAAACTATTTTTAACATTAACGCATTAAAAATTTCAACTAAATAATGAATGTTTTACAAAATGAAATCGTGCATACCTTGAATTGGAAAAATTGTTGATGAATGGATATAAGATTGGAGTTCATTTGATATTGAACAAAAACCAAATTCAAATCCACCCCACTAATTAAACCCTAAGAACTGAAAAAAAAACCCAATTCAAAACTTAAAAAAAGTGGATGAGAGTCTAGATTTGAGACATGGAAAGAAAAAATGCTTTTGTTTTTTAATGAAGACAATGAGAGTGATCCAAAGTAAAAGGGATGAGAGAGAAAAAGATGTGAGAGAGCAAGGTCGTCTGTTTTTTTTAATACTGTTCTGCATCCGTATTAGTATCGTTTTGATCAAAAGCAGAACTAATAGGTATATTATTTTATGTCGTTTTTATCAAAAACGAAACTAATACGTATATTATTGGTATCGTTTTTGTGAAAACGATACCAAATAGGTACATTATTGGTATCGTTTTTGCAAAACTGATACTAATAGGTAAATTATTGGTATCGTTTTTAGCAAAAAGGATACTAATAAGAACATTATTGGTATCATTTTTTGTAAAAACGTTATTATGAGTGACCTATTAGTATCGTTTTTTCCACAAATGATACTAATAGGGCGTTACTAATGAAGATTTTTCCACTAGTGAAATCCTCGCATATTTGTGGTACACACCACCTTCCCTTATACCTTAAACTTCCATCCTCACGAATCTTAAAATCCATTGCTTTCATGCTTTCAGCTTTTCCTTGATTCTGTCCAGTTTCACATCTCCTTCCTTATTCTTCTTAATTTCCTCGAGTATTGTTGGTTGGATACTAAGATTACAAAGAATTTCTTCCAACTCTCCCTCCTTCACTATCTCCAAACTCAATTTCTCTATGTCGTTACATAGTTCATTAGCAACCACCAAGGTGTTCACTCCATGTTTTGTTTTACGACTTAGAGCATCGGCTACTACATTGGCTTTCCCTTCATGGTATAAGTTATCCAGGTCATAATCCTTGATCAACTGAAGCCATCTCCTTTGTCTCATATTTAAATCCTATTGAGTGAAAAAGTACTTTAAACTCTTGTGGTCTGTGTATATCCTACATTTCACCCCATACAAATAATGCCTCCATAGTTACATAGCAAACACTATTGCTGCTAACTCTAGATCATGAGTAGGGTAGTTAACCTCATATGGCTTCAATTGCCTTGAAGCGTAAGCTATCACCTTTCTATTTTGCATTAATACACACCCCAAACCATTTTTAGCAGCATCACTATATACATCATAAGAGTCACTTCCATCTGGCAAGGTCAGCACTGGAGCTTTAGCCAAACGCTATTTCAAAGTCTGAAATGCCTCTTCGCACTTACTACTCCATTCAAATTTACAGTCTTTCTTCATTAGCGAAGTCATGGGTTTAGCAATCCTCGAAAAGTCCTTCACAAACATCCTATAGTAACCTGCTAAGCCTAAGAAACTTCGTACATCCGTTACATCCTTCGGTGCAGGCCACTCCTTAACTGCTTCAATTTTAGCTGGTGCTACTTCAACTCCCTCTTTAGACACAATATGCCCCAAGAATGCTACTTTCTCCAACCCTAACTAACATTTTGAGAACTTATCATACAACTCATTTTCCCTTAATGTCATCAAGATTGTCTTTAAATGTTCCACATGTTCCTCCTTACTCTTAGAATACACAAAGATGTCATCAATGAAAACGATCACAAAGTTATCCAAAAACCGTTGGAAGATTCTACTCATTAGATCCATAAATATTGCTGGCGCATTGGTTAACCAAAAAGGCATAACAGTGAACTCATAGTGTCCATACCTAGTGCGAAAAGCAGTTTTCGGTATGTCCTCATTAGCAATCCTCAATTGATGGTATCCTGACCTCAAGTCAATATTCGAAAAAACGGTAGCTCCTTTCAATTGAACAAATAAGTCATCAATTCTCGGTAATGGATACTTATTCTTGATCGTCACCTTATTCAGCTCCCTATAGTCAATACATAACCTTAAACTCCCATCTTTCTTCTTCACAAACAATACTGGTGCTCCCCAAGGTGAAGCACTGGGCCTAATGTAACCCTTTTCCAACAAATCCTGTAACTGTTCCTTCAACTTACTCATTTCTGCAGGTGTCGTCCTATGGGGTGCTTGGAAAATAGGTGCTGTTCCTGGGACTAAGTCTATGATAAAGTTAATTTCTCTCTTAGGTGGCATTCCCGGAATCTCCTCCGGAAACATACCAAGAAAATCCTCACTACTTCAATATCCTCAGGTTTAGCAGTCTCAACATGATCCACATTTCTCACACTACAAAGGTAGATTGGAAAACCTTTCTTCACAAACCTAGCAAACCTCATTACTAATACTGTTTTGTTGTGTTTCGGTCTTCATGCCCTCATATAGCTCACCTTCTACCCCTTATTCATCAACGAGATCTTTTGTGGTTCACATAGAAACTCAACCTTATGTTTACTCAACCAATCCACCCCTAGGATCACTTCTCAAGTCCATGATGAGGGCACATTCTCAACAAATCCTTGAATCTCTCCCATGCATCATAAAGAGTTTCATCAGTTTCTTGGTTAAAATTCGTAATTTGACTCCTAAGTTGTGTAGTTCTCTCTGGAGGATAGTACTTCCTTTGAAAATCAAGAGGCAAGTCATCCCAACTATTGATAGTATCCATGTTTAGACCATTCAGCCAAGAACGAGCTTTTTCCTTCAATGAGAATGGGAACATTGTACGATATATGTAATCTTGAGATACACCAGCTTGCTTAGTTGTATTGTAGTACTAAATGAATTTATTTAAGTGCAAATTCGGAACTTCTTTCAATGTTCCTGCAAACAGGTTCCTTTCTACCACGTTCACCAAGGCTGGCATCAATTCAAAATTCAGGGCCTCTATATCAGGAACTCGGTATCCACCTCTCAATGTTGCAGAACTCGGTTGAGAATAGTCTTTTAGGGACCTTGTTGATGGTGGCTGTGGCGGTGGCGGTGGTGCATCATTCTGTGGTATGTTGTTCTCGTTGAACTGTGATTCTGCCATCTCTTCCTTATCTTAACTATCAGAAATATTCAACTCAGTCAAAAGTTGTGTCAAATCAACCAGTGTTCGAACAGAAAGAATGACTCTTCGTAATCTCCACTTCCTTATACGACTTCTCTTATGCAATGATCTTTCCTGCTCAGGGTCAATTCAAACCGGCATACAACCTAATATCTGCACACAATCGAAACTCGAAAATGAAATGAGAACTACGTCACGGAACGTATGATCAATCAACAAACTCATTAAACACTCACTAATCAATTCATTGGCATTCATTGAACTAGGGCTCACTAATTCTCTTGAGCTTAGACTCCCTTAAAACTCCTTTACCAGCTCTCACTCGCATAAATTCGTTTTTGCCTATTATTCAGTGGTGTAATTGTGGCAATCTTACCTCTCGGCCTCGATTTCAACAATAGCTTAACTTACAACTAAACTTGGCCACAATTTAATTGCAATCGATAGAAATGAATAATAGGAATTCAATTTAAAGCCAAGAACTAATTAATGAACATCAAATAAATTCACAACATGATCATAGATCCCCTAACCGTAGAGAAAAAAAACTACTCACACATAATTAAGGGAACTAAAACAAAAACAAAATTAAATAGCATGATCAGAATCAAAGACTAATCAAAACTAGAATTAAACTAAATTAATTACTAATAAAACTAAATTAAGAATCAAAATAACAAGACAAATTTAATCTAAACTAAAAACTAGTTAGGGTCATGCCCCCCTTTACATTGAGTATATATAGTAAAACCATTCAACTAAAGATACTAAAACCATTCCAAAACATAACTTAAAATCGTACGACGAAATTTAGGTAAAACAAAGCCACAAACTTAACTATTTAGCACAAGAATCAAACGAAAATGAGGGAAAAACACAACATAAAACACATATATAAAGCCTTATATGCAATCGCCTAAGGCCTTCTTATTATCCCTCATATGACCTTTTAACCCTGAATCCTTTGGTCTTGGTTCCTATTTTTACCTTACGGGCAACCCGGTCGATTTTCGAGATTTTTCTATCCATGACTCCTGAACTCCATAAAACAGTTAACAATAGCCTATACACAGCACCCCCACAATCATTTTCGGCCGCCACACACTTCTTACGATCCTTCATATAGCCTCTTCTAGAAAGGGGAAAAACAGCCTTATATGCAATCGTCTAAGCCCTTCTTATCGTCCCTCTTATGACCTTTTCACCCCGAATCCTTTGCTCTGGGTTCCTGTTTTTATGTAACGGGCACCCCGGTCGATTTTCAGGAGTTTTTTTCCGGGACCCCTGAACCCCAAAAAAATGTGAATAATAACCTTTGTTTCAGGCCCCCAGAGGGGCCGTCCCATGCCCGTCACTTTTTCGCCCCGTTTTTTTACCATTTGCTATGGACCTCCAGAGCACCCCCCACGATCGTTTTCTACCCCTACACCCTTCTTAGGATCCCTCTTATGGCCCCTTCCAGAGAGGGGAAAAACAGCCTTACATGCAATCGTCTAAGGCCTTCTTATCATCCCTCATAGGAACATTTCACCCTGAATTCTTTGGTCTGGGTTCCTATTTTTACCTTACATGCACCCCGAATCCTTTGTATCAGACCCCTGAGGGGTCGTCCCGGGCCCCGCCACTTTTATGGCCCGTGTTTTTACCACGTGCTATGGACCTCCACATCACCCCCCACGATCACTTTCGGCCACTGCACACCTCTTAGGATGCCTCTTATGGCCTCTTCCAGAGAGGGGAAAAACAACCTTATAAGCAATCGTCTAAGGCCTTCTAATTATCTCTCTATGACCTTTTCACCCCGAATTCTTTGGTTTAGGTTCCTATTTTTACCCTACGGGCACCCTACTCGATTACTAGGTTTTTCTTATTCCAACAACCCTGAACCCCAAAAGACAGTGAATAATAATAATAGGCTTTAATATGGCCTCTTCTAGATAGGGGAAATACAACCTTACAAGCAATCGGTTAAGGCCTTCTTATCCTCCCTCATATGACCTTTTTACCAGGAATCCTTTGGTCTGGGTTCCTATTTTAACCTTTCGGGCACCGCGGTCGATTTTCGAGATTTTTTTCTCCAAGACCCCTGAACGCCAAAAAACAGTGAATAATAGCCTTTGTTTCAAGACCCTGGAGGGGCCGTCCCGGGCCCTGTCACTCTTTTGCCCCGTATGTTTACCACCTTCTATGGACCTCCACAGCACCCCCCACGTTCGTTTTTGTCCCCTAAAAACATCTTAGGATCCCTCTGATGGCCTCTTCTAGAGAGGGGAAAAACAACCTTTTATGCAATCTTGTAAGGCCTTTTTATCATCCCTTTTTTAACCTTGTCACCCCGAGTCCTTTTGTCTGAGTTCTTATTTTTACCATACGGGCACCCCGGTCGATTTTCGAGATTTTTTTCTCCGGGACCCCTGACCCCAAAAAACAGTGAATAATAGCCGTTGTTTCCGGCACCCGTAGGGGCCGTCTCGGGCCTTGTCACTTTTTCGCCCCGCTTTTTTTACCACTTTCTATGGACACCACATAACCCCCCATGATCGTTTTCGGCCCTTAAACACCTCTTAGGATCCCTCTTTAGGCCTCTTCTAGAGAGGCGAAAAGCAGCCTTACATGCAATGGTCTATGGCCTTCTTATCAACCATCATATTACGGTTTCCCCCCAAATCCTTTGGTCTGGGTTTCAATTTTTACCTTACGGACTCCCCAGTCGATTTAAGGGATTTTTTTACACGGGACCTTTGAACCCCAAAAAACAGTGAATAATAACCTTTGTTTCAGGCCCTAGATGAGGTCGTCCCGGGCCCCGTCAAATTTTTGCCCTGTTTTTTTACCACGTGCTATTGACCTCCACAACACCCCCCACGATCGTTTTTGGCCCCTTAACACCTCTTAGTATCCCTCTTATGGTCTCTTCCAAACAGGGGAAAATCAGCCTTATATGCAATCGCCTAAGGCCTTCTTATCATCCCTCATATTACCGTTTCACCCCGAATCCAATGGTCTGGGTTCCTATTTTTTCCATACGGGCACCCTAGTCGATTTAAGGGATTTTTTTCCCAGGACCCCTGAACCCCAAAAAACAATGAATAATAACCTTTGTTTCAGGCCCCTGGAGGGGGCGTCCAAGGCCACGTGAGTTTTGCGCCCGGTTTTTTTACCACGTGCTATGGACCTCCACAGCACCCCCACGATCAATTTCGGCCCCTAAACACCTCTTAGGATCCCTCTTATGGCATCTTCTAGATTAGGAAAACAGTTTTATATGCAATCGTCTAAGGCCTTATTATCATCTCTCATATGACTTTTTCACCTCGAACCCTTTGGTCTGGGTTCCTATTTTTACCTTATGGGCACCTAGTCGATTTACAAGATTTTTTTTCCGGGACCCCTAAACCCCAAAAAGTAGTGAATAATAGCTTTTGTTAGAGTCCCCTGGAGGGGACATCCCTGGCACCGTCAGTTTTTCGCCCCTTTTTTTAACAAGTGCTATGGACCTCCACAACACCCAAAACGGTCGTTTTCGGCATGTAATCACCTTTTCGGCTCCCCTCTTATGGCCTCTTCCACAGAGGGGAAAATCAACCTTATATGATATCGTCTAAGGCCATCTTATTATCCCTCATATGATCTTTTCACCCCGAATCCTTTGGTTTGCACTCCTATTTTTACCTTACGAGCACCCTGGTCGAGTTTCGATATTTTTTTCTCCTGGAAACCTGAACCCCAAAAAATAGTTAATAATAGCCTTTTTATCAGGCCCCCTGAAAGGCCGTCCTACGCCCCGTCACTTTTTCACCTTATTTCTTTACCATGTGCTATGGACCTCCACAGCACCTCCCACGATCGTTTTCAACCCCTACACACCACTTACGATCCCTCTTATGGCAACTTCCAGAGAGTAGAAAAACAACCTTATATGCAATCGTCTAAGGCCTTCTTATCATCCCTCATATAACCTTTTTACATAAATCTTTTGGTTTAGGCTCCTATTTTTACCTTACAGGCACCCGGTCTGTTTAAGGCCCGAGGAGGACCCGTCCCGAGCCCCGTCAGATTTTTGCCACATTTTTTTATCACGTGCTACGGACCTCCACAACATTCACCACAATCGTTTTCGGCCCCTAAATACCTCTTAGGATCCCCGCTTATGGCGTCTTCTAGAGAGGGGAAAAACAACCTTACATGCAATCGTCTAAGGCCTTCTTATCATCCCTCATATGACCTTTTAACCCAGAATTGTTGGGTCTCGTTTCATATTTTTACCTTACAGGCACCCCGGTCGATTTCCGGGATTTTTTTTTTTCCGGGACCCCTAAACCCCAAAACATAGTGAATAATAAATATAGCCTTTGTCTTAGGCCCAAGGAGGGGTCGTCCCAAGCCCCGTCACTTGTTCGCCCTGTTTGTTTACCACTTGTTGTGGACCTCCACAGCACCCCCCACGATCGTTTTCGGCCCCTAAACACCTCATCGGAACCCTCTTATGGCCTCTTCTAGAGACAGGAAAACAACCTTATATGCAATCGTCTAAGGCCTTCTTATTATCCCTCATATGACCTTTTCACCACGAATCCTTTGGTCAGGGTTCCTATTTTTACCTTACAAGCACCTCGGTCGATTTTAGAGATTTTTTTCTCGGGACCCCTGAACCTCAAAAAACAGTTAATAATAGCCTTAGTATCAGGCCCCCGGAGGAGCCCTCCTAGGCCCTATCACTTTTTCGCCCCGTTTGTTTACCATGTGCTATGGACGTCCAGAGCACCCCCGGCGATCGTTTTCTAACCCTACACATCTCTTAGTATCCCTCTTATGGCCTCTTTCAGAGAGGGGGAAAAACAACCTTATAATCAATCGTCTAAGGCCTTCTTATCATACCTCATAGTTCCTTTTCACCCTGAATCCTTTGGTCTTGGTTCCTAGTTTTACCAGACGGGCACCAGGTCGATTTCCGCGATTTTTTTCCGGGACCCCTGAACACCAAAAAATAGTGAATAATAGCCTTGGTTTCAGGCCCCCGTCACTTGTTCGTCCCTTTTTTTACCATGTGCTATGGACCTCCATTCACCCCCCACGATTGTTTTTGGCCCCTAAACACCTCATAGGATCCCTCTTATTGCCTCTTCTAGAGAGGGGAAAAACAGCCTTATATGCAATCGTCTAAGGCCTTCTTACCATCCCTCATATGACTTTTCACCTCGAATCTTTTAGTCTGGGTTCCTATTTTTACCTTACGCGCACCCCGTTCAATTTTCGGGATTTTTTTCGCAGGACCCCTGGACCCCAAAAAAAGTGAATAATGGCCTGGGTTCATATGTGCCTGATGAACAACTTCGAAGTTTGAGGTCAAACTCTTTTTAAAAAGGGGAGGATGATACAAGTGCGAGCATCAGTGATATTAATTATGTTAATGAAATAAGTGATGGCAACTTCGAAGGTGCTGATATTAATGTTGTCAATGTTAAGGATGCAACCATAGGTGAAATAATTGCTTATGTAAATATCAAACATATGGGTGCATCAAGTGATGTGAATTTTCGTGTAAACAAAAACTTACAAGGGAATAGACTAAAATTTCGAACCTATAAAGACCAAGTCACCAAGATTCTCAATTTTAGGTTGATCAATTAGTCCTTTGATTAAAGCCTAAGCACCCTTAAAGCTACTAATTAAATCACAAGAGTATAAAGAAATAATCACCAACTCTTAATTTTTTTTCGGATTTTGTTTTCAAGTAAACAAACAAACTTTTTTTTATTCAACTCCAACTTAATTAATTATATCCTAATGTTGAGATTATTTATAGGTATAATCAACAAAAAAATCCTAATAAAAATAGACTAAAAAAATCACGCCTAAGAGTAGGAAATTCGGCCCCTACCACACACACACAACAAGATAAGTATGCCACCTCATCATGCAACTTGCACTTGATCTTATCTTGTCTAACAAACTCTAACTAACAAATCAAGAAAATATCCTAACAAATTATCTAAATAACTAACTAACAAGATAATCATCAGATTTTAAGCTAAAAATTACGAGAATACTTGCTGCCCAAGAACCAAGAAAATTCGCCAAAAACACGCCTCAAGAAATGCTTCGTTATTTGCGCAATTTTCAAGATGTGTTCAAGAACTTCAAGAAATGCTTCAAGATCCAATCTTTTAATCAAGAAACCTTCTAGAATCTGTATTCCATGCATTTTAGCATAATTATGATGATCAAGACTCACCAAGAATTAAAAGACTCAATGCCAAAAATGAGAAAAACCCTATGGGAAAAAAAAACTCATAGGCAAAAACCATCTTGTTCCCAAATCCACCATTCTTGCCTTGATTTGTGTTCCATATTATTGACATGTGACCATGCACACGCAAATCCCTACCCTTGATTCACCCATATGGTTGATATTTCCATAAGCAATTATTTCACCTATGGTTACATCCTTAACATTGCCACTATTGATATTATCACCATTGATATCACCACCTTCGAAGTTGTTTGCACGTTGAGTAATCTGATCACTATCAATCTTGTCACTGGTGCTTGCATCTTACTCCCCTTCTTCAAAAGAGTTTGACATCAAACTTCGAAATTGTTCATCAGGTATATATGGAGATAAATCACCAATGTTAAAAGTAGCATGAACCCCATATTCACCTGGTAGTTCAAGTTGATAAGCATTATCAACAACTTTCTTCAAAATTTTGAATAGCCCATCACATCTAGGCATTAATATATTTTTCCTGTGGTTAGGAAACCTTTCCTTCCTGAGATGTAGCCAAACCAAATTACCTTCCNCTATCCTTCTTGAAATTTGCGTGGGTTTCTGTGCTTATTGGCTTGCTTCTTATACTGATCATTCACCTTTTCAATTCTTGCTCTGACCTGTGCATGTAGTTTCTGCATATATTCAATTTTTTGCAAAGCAGTTTTATGAACCAACTCACCTTTAGGAACACAAATGAAATCAATTGGCAATTTAGGGTTGATGCCATAAACCACTTCAAAAGGTGAATGTTTGGTTGCATAAGTAGATGATCTGTTGTAGGCAAACTTAGCATGCGCAAGTTTCAAAACCCAATCCTTCTGCGTCTTGCTTACTAATCCACGCAACGATACCCCTAATGTTCAGTTCATCACTCCAGTCTGCCCATCAGTTTGTGGGTGATAGGAAGTACTAAAAAGTAACTTGGTTCCAACCAGTTTCCACAATGATTTCCAAAAGTAGCTCATGAATTTCGAATCCCTGTCACTAACAATTGTTTTAAGAATACCATGCAATCAAATTATATCCCGAAAATACAGCTCTGCAACATTAACAGCATCATCAGTTTTATTGCAAGGAGTGAAATGTGCCATCTTTGAAAACCTGTCCACCACCACCATAATAGAATCCCTATGGCGAGCTGTTCTAGGTAGACCAACAATGAAATCCATTGATACATCTTCCCAGGTACCATCTGGAACTTGCAATGGTATATGTAACCCTTGATGAAAGGTTGCTTTAGCTTTCTGACATATAGCACATTGAAAAATTAAAGCTTCCACATCTCTAATCATCTTAGGCCAATAAAAATGTTCTTGCAGCATACTCAATGATTTAGCAATTCCAAAATGCCCTGCAAGACCCCCTCCATGCGCCTCTCTGACCAATAATTCCCTAGTTGAACAATTAGGCACGCACAGTTGATTCCCTTTAAACAGGAATCCATCATGTAAAATATATGATCCAACTACTCCACTTTTCAGTTGTTGCATCATAGGACCGAAATCAATGTCGCCTTCATAATATGTCTTGATATGATCAAAACCCAACAGCTTGCAATTCAGAACACTAATCAACACATACCTTCTAGAAAGTGCATCTGCTACCACATTAGACTTGCCATCCTTGTATTTACAATTTTAGTTGATTTTAGGTAGGATTTTATTGATGACACGCCAAGTGGGTTGAGTTCCTTCAATCTTTTCATTTTTCATCTAAATGACCTCTTAGGATCCCTCTAATGGCCTCTTCCAGACAGGAGAAAAACTGCCTTATATACAATCGTCTAAGGCCTTCTTACCATCCATCATATAACCTTTTCACCCCGAATCCTTTGGGCTGGGTTACTATTTTTACCATACGGGCACCCCGTTCAATTTCCGGGATTTTTTTTCTTGGACCCTTGAACCCCAAAAAGCAGAGAATAATAATAGCCTTTGTTTCAGGCCCCCGGATGGGCCGTCCTTGGCCCCTTCACTTTTTCGCCCCATTTTTTTACTACTTGTTATGGACCTCCACAGCACCCCCCACGATCGTTTTCGTCCCCTAAACACCTCTTAAGATCCCTCTTATGGCTTCTTCCATAGAGGGGAAAAACAACCTTATATGCAATAGTGTAAGGCCTTCTTATCATCCTTCTTGCGACCTTTTCAACCCGGATACTTTTGTCTGGGTTCCTATTTTTACCTTACGGACACCCCGGTTGATTTCTGAGCATTTTTTCTTCTGGACCCCTGAACCTCAAAAAACAGTAAATAATAATAGGCTTTGTTTCATGCCCTCGGATGGGCCGTCCCAGGCCGGGTCACGTTTTCGCCCCATTTTTTTACCACGTGATATGGACCTCCAAGGTACTCCCTATGATCGTTTTCGGCCCCTAAACGCCTCTTAAGATCCCTCTTATGGCCTCCTCCATAGAGGAGAAAAACAACCTTAGATACAACCGTCTGAGGCCTTCTTATCATCCCTTATACGACCTTTTCACCCCGAATCCTTTAGTCTAGGTTACTATATTTCCCTTACGGACACCTCGGTAGATTTCCAACGTTTTTTTTTTCCCGACCCCTAAACCCAAAAAAACAGTGAATAATAGCCTTTGTTTCAGGCCCCCGGAGAGGCCATCGCGGTCCCAGTCACTTTTTACCAAGTTTTTCTTACCACGTGTTATGGACCTGCACAACACCCCCCCACGATAATTTTCTGCCTCTAAACACCTCTTAGTATCCCTCTTATGGCCACTTCCAGAGAGGGGAAAAACAGCCTTCAATGGAATCGTCTAACGCGTTCCAATCATCCTTCATTTGAACTTTTAACCCCTAATCCTTTGGTCCTGGTTCCGATTTTTACCTTATGGAAACCTTTGTCTATTTTCGGGATTTTTTTTTCCAGGACACTTGAACCCCAAAAAATTATATATAATAGCATTTGTTTTAGACCCCATCACTTTTTCGCCCTGTTTTTTACCACGTTCTTTGCACCTCCACAGCACCCCCCACGATCGTTTTCTGCTCCTAAAGACCTCTTAGGAACCCTCTTGTGACCTCTTCAAGAGAAAGGAAAAACAACCTTTTATACAATTGTCTAAGGCCTTCTTACCATCCCTCATATAAACTTTTCACCACGAATCCTTTGGGCTGGGTTACTATTTTTACCATACGGGCACCCCGATCAATTTATGGGATTTTTTTTCTGGGACCCCTGAACCCCAAAAAGCAGAGAATAATAATAGCCTTTGTTTAAGGCCCCCGGATGGGCCGTCCTTGGGCACGGTACTTTTTCGCCCCATTTTGTTACTACTTGTTATGGACCTCCACAGCACCCCCCACGATCGTTTTTGTCCGCTAAACACCTCTTAGGATCCCTCTTATGGCTTCTTCCAGAGAGGGGAAAAACAACCTTATATGCAATAGTCTAAGGCCTTCATATCATCCCTCGTGCGACCTTTTCAAACCGGATCCTTTGGTCTGGGTTCCTATTGTTACCTTACGGGCACTCCGGTCGATTTTTAGGCATTTTTTTTCGGCACCCCTGAACCTCAAAAAAAAGTAAATAATAATAGCCTTTGTTTCATGCCCTCGGATTGGCCGTCCCGGGCCGGGTCACGTTTTCGCCCCATTTTTTAACCACGTGATATGCACCTCCACAACACTCCCTACGTGTTTTCGGCCCCTAAAAGCCTCTTAAGATCCCTCTTATGGCCTCCTCCATAGAGGGGAAAAACAGCCTTATATACAACCATCTAAGGCCTTCTTATCATCCCTTATATGACCTTTTCACCCCGAATCATTGGTCTAGGTTACTATTTTTCCCTTACGGACACCTCGGTAGATTTCCAATGTTTTTTTTTTGGGACCCCTGAACCCAAAAAAACAGTGAATAATAGCTTTTGTTTCAGGCCCCCGGAGAGACCATCGCAGTCCTAGTCACTTTTTACCCCCCGTTTTTTTACCACGTGTTATGGACCTCCAAAGCACCCCCCACGATCGTTTTCGGCCCTTAAACACCTATTATTATCCCTCTTATGGCCTCTTCTATAGAGGGGAAAAACAGCCTTATATACAACCGTGTAAGGCCTTCTTATCATCCCTCAGATGACCTTTTCACCCCGAATCCTTTTGTCTAGGTTCCTATTTTTCCCTTACGGACACCTTGGTAGATTTTCGGGAATTTTTTTCGGGGACCCCTGAACCCAAAAAAATTGAATAATAGCCTTTGTTTCATGCCACCGGAGGGGCCGTCCCATGTCCCGTCAATTTTTTACCCCGATTTTTTACCACGTGATATGGACCACCACAGCGCACCCCACAATCATTTTTAGCCCCCTAAACACCTCTTATGATCCCTCTTATGGCCTATTCTAGAGAGGGGAAAAAGGGCCTTATACGCAATCGTCTAAGGTGTTTTTATCATACGTCATATGACCTATTCACCCCCAATCCTTTGTTTTGGGTTCCTATTTTTACCTTACGGGCACCCTAGTCGATTTTCAGGATTTCTTTCCCAGGACCCCTGAACCCCAAAAAAACAGTGAATAATAATAGCCTTTGTTTCAGGCACCCGAAGTGGTCGTCCCAAGCCCCGTCACTTTTTCGCCCCATTTTTGTGCCACGTGCTATGGCCCTCCACAGCACCACCCACGTTAGTTTTAGGCCCCTAAACACCTCTTACGATCCCTTTTGTGACCTCTTCCATGGAGGGGAAAAACCAGCCTTATATACAATCGTCTAAGGCCTTCTTGTCATCCCTTATATGACCTTTTCACCCCGAATCATTTGGTCTGGGTTCCTATTTTTACCTTACTGGCACCCCGGTCAATTTCTGGGATTATTTTTTTCGGGACCCCAAAACCCCCAAAACAGTGAATAATAATAGCGTTTGTGTCAAGCACTCAGAGGAGCCGTCCCGGACCCCGTCACTTTTTTGCCCCGTTTTTTTCCCACGTGCTATCGACCTCCACAGCACCCCTCACGATCGTTTTTGGTCCCTAAACACCTCTTAGGATCCCTCTTATGGCCTCTTCAATAGATGAGAAAAACAACCATATATGGAATCGTCTAAGGCTGTCTTATAATCCCTCATATGACCCTTTGACCCCAATTCCTTTTGTATGTGTTCCTATTTTTCCCTTACGGACACCCAAGTATATTTGCAGGATTTTTTTTTTCCGGGATCCTTGAACCCCAAAAAACAGTGAATCATAGCCTTTGTTTCAAGCCCCTGATGGGGTCGTCCCGCGCTCCTTCACTTTTTCTCCCCGTTTTTTTCCACGTGATATGGACCTCCACAGCACCTCCCTCGATCGTTTTCAGCCCCTTAAGCAACCATGAGGATCCTTCTTATGGCCTCTTCCACTGAGGGGAAAAACAACCTTAAATGCAATCATCTAAGGCCTTCTTATCATACCTCATATGACCTTTTCACGCTGAATCCTTTGGTCTGGGTACCTATTTTTACCTTACGGGCACCCCGGTGGATTTCAAGGATTTTTTTCCGGGACCAATGAACCCCAATAAATAGTGAAGCCTTTGTTTCAAGCTCCCAGATGGGCCGTCCCGGGCCCTTTCACTTCTTCGCCACTTTTTTTACCACGTGCTATGGACCTCCAAAGCACCCCCCACGATCGTTTTAGCGCCCTAAACACCTCTTAGGAACCCTCTCATAGCCTCTTCTAGACAGGGGAAAAATAGCCGTATATACAATCGTCTATCCTTCATTTCATCTCTCATATGACCTTTTCACCCCGAATCCTTGTGTCTGGGTTCCTATTTTTACCCTACGGGCACCCCAGTCGATAATAGCAATTATTTTTAGGGACCCCTGAACCCCAAAAAACAATTAATAATAGCAATTGTTTCAGGCCCCCTAATGGGCCGTTTCATGCCACGTCACTTTTTCGTCCCGTTTTTTTACCACGTGCCATGGACCTCCACAGCACCCCCCACAATCGTTTTCGGCACCTACACACCTTTCAGAATCCCTCTTCTGGCCTCTTCTAGAGAGGGGAAAACATCCTTGTATTACATCGTCGAAGGCCTTCTTATCATCCCTCATAGGACCTTTTCACCCCGAATCCTTTGCTCTGGGTTCCTATTTTTACCCTACGGGCACCCTTGTCGATTTCCGGAATTATTTTTAGGGACTCCTGAACCCCAAAAAACAATTAATAATAGCAATTGTTTGAGGCCCCCAGGAGGGGCTGTCCCAAGCCCCATCACTTTTCCGTCCCTTTTTACCACGTTATGGGCCTCCAAAGCACCCCCCATGAACATTTTAGGCCCAAACACCTCTAAGGATCCTTCTTATGGCCTCTTTCAGATAGGGGAAAAACAGCCTTATATGCAATCACCTAAGGCCTTCTTATCATCCCTCATATGACCTTTTCACCCCGATCAATTTCTGGGATTTTTTTTTTCCGGGACCCCTGAAACCCAAAAAAAGTGAACAATTGCCTTAGTTTCAGGCCCGTAGATTGGCCGTCCCGGGCCCCGTCTGTTTTTCGCCCCATTTTTTTAACCACGTGTTGTGGACCTCCACAGCACCCCCCACGATCGTTTTCGGCCCCTAAAAACCTCTTAGGAGCCCTCTTATGGCCTCTTCAAGAGAGGGGAAAAAATTCCTTATCTGCAATCGTTTACGGCCTTCTTATCATCCCTCATATGACCCCTTCAGCTTGAAATCTTTGGTTCAGGTTCTTATTTTTAACTTACTGGCACCCCGGTCGATTTCTGGGATTTTTTTTTTCCGTGAATGCTTAACCCCAAAAAACAGTTAATAATAGCCTTTGTATCGAACCCTCGGAGGGGTCGTCCTGGGCCACATCACCTTTTCGCCCCATTTTTTTACCACATGCTGTGCACCTCCACAGCACCCCCCACGATCGTTTTTAGCCCCTACACACTTCTTATTATCCCTCCTATGGCCTCTTATATGCAATCCCCTAAGGCCTTCTTATCATCCCTCATATGACCTTTTCACCCCTAATCCTTTGGTCTAGGTTCCTATTTTTACCTTACAGGCAACCTGTTCGATTTTCGAGAATTTTTTCTCCGGGACACGTGAACCCAAAAAACGGTGAATAATAGCCTTTGTTTGAGGCCCCTGGAGGGGCCGTCCCGTGCCCCGTTACTTTATTACCTTGTTTTTTTACCTCGTGCTATGGACCACCATAGCACCCCCCACGATCGTTTTTGGCCCCTAAACACCTCTTAGGATCTCTCTTATGGCCTCTTCTAGAGAGGGGAAAAACAACCTTATATGTAATTATGTAAGGCCTTCATATCCTCCTGCATATGACCTTTTCACCTTGAATCCTTTGGTCTGGGTTCCTATTTTTACCTTACGGGCACCCCAGTCGATTTTTGGGATTTTTTTCTCTAGGACCATGAACCCCAAAAACATTGAATAAAAGCATTTGTTTCTGGCCCCCGGAGGGGCCGTCTCAGGCCTTGTTATTTTTTCGCCTCATTTTTTTACCTGTCTATGGACCTCCACAGAACCCCCTATGATCATTTTCAGCCCCTAAACACCTCTTAGGATCCCTCTTATGGCCTCTTTTAGAGAAGGGAAAAACATACTTATATGCATTCGTCTAAGGCCTTCTTATCATCCCCCATATGACATTTTCACGCCAAATCCTTTAGTCTAGGTTCCTAATTTTACCTTTCGAGCACCCCGGTCGATTTCCAGGATTTTTTTTTCACCTTTCGGGCACCACGGTCGATTTCTAGGATTTTTTTTTTTCGGGAGTCATGAACCCCAAAAGACAGTGAATAATAATAGCCTTTATTTCAGTTCCCATCGGGCCCGTCCCTGGCCCCATCACTTTTTTGCTCTGTTTTTTTACCACGTGCAATGGACCTCCATAGCACCTCCCACGATCGTTTTCGGCCCTTAAACACCTATTATTAACCCTCTTATGACATCTTCCTAAGAGAGGATAAACAACCATATATCCAATAGTGTAAGACCTTCTTATCATCCCTCTTATGACCTTTTCGCCCCAAATGCTTTTGTCTGGGTTCCTATTTTTACCTTACGGGCACCCCCGTCGATTTCCGGGATTTTTTTTCCCGGGGACCCTGAACCCCAATAACAGCGAATAATAATAGCCTTTTTTTCAGGCCCCCGGAAGGGCCGTCCCGCGCCCCGTCACTTTTTCGCCCAATTTTTTTACCTCCGGTATGGACCTCCACAACACCCGCCATGATCATTTTCGGCCCCTACAAACCTCTTAGGATCCTACTTTTGGCCTTTTCGAGATAGGGGAAACATCCTTATTTTACATCGTCTAAGGCGTTCTTATCATCCCTCATAGGACCTTTTGTCCCCGAAACCTTTGGTTTGGGTTCCTATTTTTACCCTAAGGGCACCCCGGTCGATTTATGGAACTTTTTTCTAGGACCCCTGAACCCCAAAAAACAGTGAATAATAGCCATTGTTTCAGGCCCTCGCAGGGGCCATCCCGTGCCCCGTCACTTATTCATCCCTTTTTTACCACGTTATATGGACCTCCACAGCACCCCCCCCCCCCCCCCCCCCCCC
>PYUH01001442.1:155614-259824 GCA_016808085.1 Suaeda aralocaspica
CCCCCCCCCCCCCCCGATCGTTCTTGGCCCCTTAACACCTCTTAAGAACCCTCTTATGGCCTCATCCAGAGAGGGGAAAAAGAGTTATATATGCAATCGTCTATGGCCTTCTTATCATCCCTAATATGACCTTTTTACCTTGAATACTTTAGTCTGGGTTCCTATTTTTTCCATACGGGCACCCTGGTCGATTTCTGGGATTTTTTTTTCGGGACCCCTTAACCCCAAAAAAAAGTGAATGATAGCATTTGTTTCAGTCCCCCAGAGACACTACTACAGGAATGGACTATTGCGACGCACAAAATTAGGTTCCTGCGACGCAAAAAAGCGCCGGAAGATCCTTTACCGACGCTTGCTAAAGTGCCGCACAAGTGGATGCCGCATGGACCTGCAGCGGCGCAATTTGACAAAGTCGGTACAGCATACTAAAAGCGCCGCAACTTTCACCTAATGCTTTAGCATCTTTTAGAGGCACTTCTTAGAGGCACTTATAAACGCCACCATAGTATAGTAGGTTCATAGCTTATTAGCCTAATGCGATACTTGAAAGCGCCGCAATAACTATAATGTTTCACTATTGCACAATCTATAAAGGCGCTATTAAGCGTCGCAAGAGGCAAGGTGCCGCACTTTTTGACTCCATATATCCATCGCACTTTTAGCGTCGCAATTGTGCATATGTCATTTCAACTTGTTATTTTTCTCTTAAGAAAATCTAACAGCAGCAGAATTTGTATAGAGAAGGATTCAACACACCAAAAAAAAACTAAAAATCAAACTCAATAAATTGTTATGAATAACAAACATTGAAATATTTTCAAGTACCCAAAACCATTCCAAAAAACTACTGCTTAAATCTATACATTAAAACATTATTCATGCCACATAAATTAGTCCATGTAGAAGTTCAATGATACTTTGAATGACGCCCATATGTGATTATGAATTTGCCTCCGTGAGATATCTTTTGAGTTGCAAGCATAACCTATATCAATTAAAAATTTCCATAGTTAGGCCTACATAAATGACATAAAACAAAGGTATCAAATTTATTTGCAACATCAATCTAAACTTTGGCCAAGAGCATAAAAATCAAATTTAAAACCATGGATCAGAAAGTACTTTTCCCAAAACATCAGATAATTAGTCACAAATTTGTTTGTTTGACAATCAACACAAAGTAATAAATTATGAATTTTCAATAGAAATTTCGGCAGAGTCTCCTTTGTAAATTGGATGAACCATCCCAAAATGGGACTATTTATAGCCTGTAACCTGTTTCAAACATATCCAAGAACGAACCAACAATCCAATCATGAATCTAGGGAATCACCCAAACAACCATTGTTTTTCCGGTATCCACAATTATAAGGAATCAAGTAACAAAGAACAAATCAATTAGAACTGATACACAGTTGCTTGTGTCAAGTCAAGCCAAAAAATTCAAATACCACCATTATTTTCAGAGAGGAAGCAACAGTTCATCTCATAACCACAACCAAATAAATTGATACGAGAAGTATATAAGAGGAATTGTATTTACCTAGTTAGGATCAGAATTTTCATGCTCTTCCTCCGATTCGAACTCATCAGAATCAGATGTGCTAACATCAGATTCAGATTCTGATTCATCTGAGAAGGTAATGTTATGATCTTCCGGCTTTCTCTTCACTTTAATAATAGTTTTGCCTTGCCTTCTCACAAGATTTGTCAATCTTTCGACCTTCCCCTTTAATTGGCGAAAATAATGCATAAATGCTACTTCATCCTCAGTGGACATGTTTAGATTAGTGCATGACCGAGGTATAGAAGGCTCTCCTACGTCTGATGGCTTAACACCTAATCCTAAACCACGAACACGACCAAATTGATCTTTTCCCAACACTTGTGAAACTGGATCATCATCTAAGTTTTCTTTGTCCCCTTGCTCTGTTATAATTTTCTTGATCTGATTCTACAAAGCATAAACAATTATGTGATTAGCAATTGCAAAATGGAACATAAATTTTGAAAATAAGAAATTCAGAAGAAAAAAAAAACAGACCGTTATATCTGCTTCTGATTCATGCTTGTGGCATTCTATATAAGTTTGAGTTCGTGATGGGCTCTTGTTCAATCTTTTTTTCTAAGCATTCAAAAAAATACAAATCACAAGCAAAAAAATAAGGATGACAAGTCAAAATTAAGTAATCAAAACATGTCCAATTTAAAGGATGTAAACATCTATCATACCAACTCTTCACGAACACGAGCATGACTCTTAGTACCAGTGGTATGAATCGGCTTTACTTTAGCCTTGCTATGTGATTCTTTACTATGCTTGCTTCTTTTCTGTGAAATTAGTGCAAGAGATTTACAGTCAATTGGAATTATTTAGCACCAATACCAGTTTTGATAATAATAAAAAGAACATAACCCTGCACAAATTTACCTTTCCTTCCTCTGACCACCAGAAATTAATAAGGCTAACCCATTGATCATATAGAACATCAGGATCTGTGCAATTATCATACAGGGTGTTGACGTTAGTATCATCATCGTACCCTCTCCTTTTCAAGTTGCATTTGTGATCTCTCCATTTGTGCCCAATAGATTTCAGTATCCATTTCTCAAGTGATTTCGGGGTAGGAGAGAAAGCGCCTAGGATGAGATACAAAGACGGGTAGGGGAAAAAGAGAATAATAGAGCTGGGAACGTCAGGGGGCGGTGCAACGGATCGTAGACGAAGAAGAACGCAACAACCACAACCAACAAAACAAAACAACAAGAAGAAGAGGTAAGAAGAGAGCGAGAAAGAAGAATACGTAAGAAGAAGAATAAGAAAGAAGAAAGATACGAGAAGAGAAGAAGAAGAAGAAAGAAGAAGAAGAAGAAGACGAAGAGAGTAAGAAGAAGAACAGAAGAAGAAGAAGAAGACGAAGAACGAAGATAGAAACAGAAAAGAAGAATGAAAATAATAATAATAATAATAATAATATAATAAAATAATATAATAATAAAATAATAATAATAATAAAATCATAATAATAATAAAATTAATAATAATAATAATAATAATAATAATATAATAATAATCATAATAATAATAATATAATAATACTATAATAATAATAATAATAATAAACATAATATAAGCAAAAAGGTACACTAACTTCTTCTAATATCATTTTCTGTGTTTTTATTGCAACCTTTCTTCAAAAGATCCCACTCGTGTAACGTTTAAAGAGCAAAGTGACCCTAGGTCAGCCCATGTCCACAAAACATAGCCTAATCTCGTCCTTCTCTCCAATGGTTGATTCTTGCCTATTAATTCTCAGATTACTATACGGTGTCCTATTGGCCATATCACTACATCCTTGCAAAAACTTCCCGTCTTCTATTCCCATTTGAAATCGTTGGTTCAAGAATAGATACATCCTTTAAAGAATTTCAACAACTTGAACGATTAAGAAGTGTTAAGCACAACTCTTAAGCCTTCATGTTTTGAATCTTGAACTTTTGTGATTTTATTTCAACTTTTTTGTGTCTTACAATGTGGCTACTACATCACTATTTATGCTAGCAAATCCCAACCTAATTCAATGATAATACAAGACATAAGAAAACAAGACAGTAGTTTAGGACATATCACAGCAACCTAGTATAAACCTGTAGTGGTTGAGTGAAAAAGAAAACGGACACAAGAATATATATAAGACAATTGACTTAGGCTATAAATCTGGAAAAAGTGATAGCAAATATTTGCCTACCAAAGAGACAATATGAACAAATAAACAATTGAAGAGCAATGTCCTACCATGTTGATCAGGAGCAAAACAGAACAGATCATTGTGGTTCATAATACATCATAAGTTCTTCAATCTTATTCTAGCATTAAAAGAAACCATGTGATGCATAATAAAAGACAAATTGATAATAGACTATACAGTACCTTCCACAGTGTACTCGTACATTCGTTGATCTGCATTTCCACTCACATGACGACTACAACCACCTTCCTCTTGCCGTGAACTGCTTTGCATCGATGGATTTTGATCTCTCTGACCTTGTTGTTGCCTTTCATTGAGAGGAACTTGATCTCTTTGGTTCCCATTTTGTCCTTGTTCAGAAGGATTTTGAACTCTATGACCATGTAGTTGACGTTCATTTGAAGGAACTTGATCTCTTTGGTTCCGTGGTCCTCTTTCATCAGAAGGATTATTACCCCTTTGACCTTCCTGCTGCAATTCATTTGAAGGGGTTGAATTTGTTGGACACCTTTTCCCACTTTCACCATTTTTTCACTTGTATTAGTAGCCAATCGCTGTCTCTTACCCTTACGCACCACCATACTCCTTTAATAGAAAGAAACTTAAAAGAAGCATCATTTCACAATATCATATAGCAAATTGTTATTCAGCAAGACAAGTTGCCACACCAAAAAGAAGAATTAAAAACAACCATAGCAACAACAAATATATAACAGCAACAATCAGTTTAATTAGCTAGCTAAAACGAGACATAAAAACAGTCACCAAAATATTCAGCAATAACATCAATACACAATAAAAAAGGTTGCTCAAAGTATTACTAACAATGTCAACAGCTTCAACAAAAAATTTAAAAAGAACAGTTTAATATATCAAACAAGGATTCAAGAATCTTCATTGTCATCTACCATGGTCGCTTCTACACCCCTCCTAAGCGAACTGTGATTTCCGTTTTTATCAGTTAAAATATTGTTCAAAAATGTGACATGATATGGTTCTTCTTCTGTGTCTGCACTGAAGTCGTCATCTACCAAGTTATATTTATCTTTAGGCTTCATTTTTATAGCAACCGACCATTGTGGATTGTTTTGGTCTTGTATGTCAAAGACTTGTTCAGCTTGCGCTGCAAAAATATATGGTTCGTGCTCTATGTTTTCCCCTGTATTCGTTAATCGAGAAGTATTGACTAGTGTGTAACCTAATTCATCCTTCTTTACACCTCTTCCACTTGTAGGGTCAAACCATTCACATTTGAACAATACAACTGAATGTCCTCCAAAGTATTTCAGTTGTATGATATCTACTATTCGACCATAGTACGCAACATCTCCTAAATTAGGGTTCCTATCACTAGAACTTGCATAGCTTGATGTTTTTGCAATAACCACAACACCACTATATTGAGTATACTTGTCAAATCGCTTGGACCTAAAGCTGAAACCATTGACATTATACCCCCGATATTTTGTGACAGCATCAAGTGGACCCTGTGCAAGCATTCTAATTTCCTCCTTTAAAGATTCTATGCCATTAGTTTCCTCCAATTTTGTTACCTATTTAAAGTGCAATATAACAATACATGATCAAATTAAAAAAAATAAAAAAAAATTAATAATAATAATAATAATAATAATAACAAAAAGAAGAAATTGATAATGACCCTACTTACATGTTGCCTGAACCAATCATGAAATACTCATGTTGAGTGCGCTCAATGTCTTTCAATGTTAAACGCCTTGGACGACTTCGTCTTTTAAGTTCTGAAGCATGTACTCTTAAAAAAGGAAATAATAATTATACATTAAAAAATAACCTTTATCTTTGATTTATATTATGAAATAGCCTTTATCTTTGATTTATAAGTATGAAATAACAGATTTTATATATGAATTATGTAATTTTGATACTTACTGTAAAAATTCAGCGACACCCGGACAGTTGAATAGCACATAACGATGTGCTTGTGTCTTGCTAATTTGGCTAATAGTGCATGACTTAGGCTTCCCTAAAGGCTGCCCCACTTGTGAAAACACCGTTTCTTCAGCCATATTTGGATTATCTACCNACCCCACTTGTGAAAACACCATTTCTTCGGCCATATTTGGATTATCTACCACTGAAGCGTCATTATTAATCTTTGAAAACAGTCTAAATATCAGATCAAATCCATCAAGGTATGTAGAACAAAAATTAACACACTCGAGAGCTGCAATAGCTTCTGCAATGGAAGCCTCAGGATGAGCTTTATTACGCACATGTGATTTCAATGACCCAAGGTACCTCTCGACGAAGTACATCCATATAAAAAGCACTGGTCCAGCAATCCTTGCTTGGGTAGCTAGATGCAAAACCAAGTGTACCATTATGGTGAAAAAACTAGGAGGGAAAATCATCTCCAAGTGACATATAATTATAGGAATATGAGCCTCAAGTTTTTTTAGGTCGTCTACATATAGAGTCTTACTAGATACATCTCTAAAGTAGCCACATAAATCAAACAAAACCGCCAACACATCCTTCGAAAGAAGCCCCCCGCAATGCAACAGGAAGAAGTTGTTGCATTAATATATGACAATCGTGGCTTTTAAGCCCAAGTAATTTGGCTTGTTGGAGATTTATGCATCTTGAAATATTTGACGCATAACCATTTGGAACTTTGATGTCATTAAGAGTTTTGCAAAATTTTCTCTTCTCATCTTTAGATAATGTGTAGGGGGCAGGTGGCAAGTCGTATCTTTTTTTTCCATTTCTAGAGATTTTCTCTATTGGGTGAAGGTCTGCTCGTATTCCCCATTTTTGTAGATCTAAGCGAGCTTTCAAATTATCTTTAGTCTTCCCCTCTAGATTGAGCAAAGTGCCAATCACATTGTCACACACATTTTTTTCAATGTGCATAACATCTAAGTTATGTCTAATTAAGTGAGATTCCCAGTATGGCAATGACCAAAAGATATTTTTTTTCTTCCATGTGTTTGAGCAATTGAAATCCTGAATCTCTCTTACTTGGCATAACTCCTCAGCCCCAGTTAGCGTTGTAGGTGCTTCTCTAAAGTCCTCTTCCCCATTGAAAGCATCACAATTCGATCGAAATTGATGATTTAAATCTAGGAAACGACGATGTCCCATAAAACAGTACTTGTGGCCATTATCAAGCCACTTGGAATCGGTTCTAACATTACAACAAGGGCAGCCTTTTTCTCCATGGACACTCCAGCCAGAGAGCATTCCGTATCCTGGAAAATCATTGATTGTCCATAGCAGCCCTGCACGCATGTTAAAAGTTTCATTTTTAGAAGCATCGTATGTTTCAACTCCAATATTCCATAACTCCATTAACTCTTCAATTAACGGTTGTAAGTAGACATCAATGTTATTTCCCGGGCTACTGGGTCCAGGAATTAACGACGACAAAATAAGAGAAGATTGTTTCAAACACATCCATGGTGGCAAATTATATGGTACCAAGACAACCGCCCAACAACTATGTGCAGAGTTCATCACCCCAAAAGGATTAAAACTATCAGTAGCAAGCCCAAGCCTTACATCGCGACTCTCTTCACCGAACGCTAGATACCTAGTGTCAAATGATTTCCATGCTTCAGAATCAGCTTGATGTCTTAGCACCCCTTCTTCTTTTAAGCGTTCTTCATCATGCCACCTCATTAAGGTGGCAGTTTTTTTAGACATATACAACCTCTTAAGTCTTGGTATTAACGGAAAATAACGTAATACTTTTGCAGGGGCTCCTTTCTTTTTCTTTCTTCCTGTTAAAGTTGTCTGCTCATTTTGAGTTTTCCACCTTGAAGTACCACAAATTGAGCATTCATCATCATTACCCTTATCTTTCCAATACAATTGACAATGATTTGGACAAGCATGAATTTTAACATACCCAAGACCTAACTTCTCAATGACCTTTTTGGCTTCTGCAAACGACTTTGGCAGATTTGCACTACTTGGAATTGCAAGTAGTAAGAGTTGAAATAAATCATTAAGAGACTTATTAGTCCATTTATTAGTGCTCTTTATATGAAATAAAAGCACTAAGAAAGACAACTTAGTCAATTGACACCCAGGCCATAATTCTTGCTCAGCATCTTTTAGCAAGCTATAGAAACTTTGTGCGTCTCTGTTAGGGCCCGGTACACCTTCATCCATGTTCTCACCATCAACCGGGTCACCATCTACACGACCATATATGTCATGCAGCATCTGACGCATATCCATACCCATCACAGTCTCATTTTCTACCATTGGTTCTATAGGAGTTGGAGTACGAACTTGATTCATACTCTCCCCGTGAAAATTCCATGTTGAATAATTACGCATCATTCCATTATGAAGCAAGTGATAATTTACTTCATCAGTATTCAATAGCTTATTATTAACACATTTTATGCAAGGACATCTAAGCTTGGCATCAATGGTTAAAGTCCTATTAGCATAACTCATGAAGCCATCAACCCCTACTCGGTATTCTGGTGTTTTATTGGGAAATTTAGTATTCCTTGATTGTTCTCAAATCCATGAAATTTTAAACTGAAAAATAGCAAACCCCACCAACTATTTTAAAAAACATACAATAAAAAGAAAAAAACACACGTTTAAGTATTGATCACAAAAAACAATAAAAATTTGTACTAAAAATGAGCAAGAAAGTAGGTTTAACATATAAGAAAGAAAGATGTTTGCACCATTATTTAAAGTATATGCACAATTATGGGATGACATGACTATGATTTTTTCTCTGTTCTTTGCAATATATGTTCACTTTTATGAGATTTTTTTTCTAGACAAAGGAAATATTTTGTATCATATAAAAAAGTTAATTACTAAGTTATACCAAGTTTGACTATTAGCATGCATTATCATTCACATTAGGGTATTTTCTACTTAACACAACAAATAGCTTCACTAGCAAGAAAAACCAAGGAGAAATAGGATTATTATTATTATTATTATTATTTATTGTATTATTATTATTATTATTATTATTATTATTATTATTATTTTTATATTATTATTATTATTATTATGATTATTATTTTAGTCTTCTATTCTTATTATTAATTATTATTATTATTATTATTATTATTATTATTATTATTATTATTATTATTATTATTATTATTATTATTATTATTATTATTATTATTTTATTTTTTTATTTTTTTTTTGGTAAAATGTGAGAAATTTTATGACCAAAACGAAGAAAACATACAACCTAGAAAGCCATCCCTAACCAAACTGACTCAGTCCAGTTAAGACGGCTCAAAACAAATCAAGCTATACAAGAAAAATCAAAAGAAACCACACAAAAGCAAGCAAATCAGCCCCAAAACACTCAGCTAAAGAGCCCTATTCACAAAGGCCCAGTCAGCCAACCAACACTGCGCAACAAATCTACTTACCCAAGGACCACCCTCACACCCACAACCAGCAATAGATGAACAGCCACACAACTACACCACCACTAGCAGCTTTGAAACCAACATACAAAACCAAAGCAGCAACACTGCACCAACACTAGTTCACAACAACATCCAAGCCCAGACAGCCAGCCTAGGGAGCAAGCAACTGCCATTTCCTCAACGAAACAGTGAAACTGCTCACCAGTACTGCCTTCCCAAGAAAACCACCCTCACACCCTCCAAACACAAACCAGCCTGAACTACAAAACCTGCTCACCAACAGCAACTGAAACCAGCAAACCCAACAAACAACCAGCAGCACAAGAGCCCAAACACAGCAGCAAAACCTACCAAAATAACCTGCAAACTAGCCACCAACAACAAACAACCAGGCACTCACAGCAAGCAACAAACCTACCAAGAGCCAGCAACACAACAAGCACAGCAAGCAAGCCACCACAACAGCAACTTGCAACCTGCAACAAACCCAGCAGCCCAGAATTGCAACTGAGCCACACTACAAACTCACAACACCCAGCCTACAGAAAGGAGCAACAGGCCACCACAGCAATCAATAGGCCACCACAGCCCAGAATTATTATTATTATTATTATTATTATTACTATTATTATTATTATTATTATTATTATTATTATTATTATTATTATTATTATTATTATTATTATTATTATTATTATTATTATTATTATTATCATTATTATTATTATTATTATGAAGACTCGTGACTTAGCTTATGACACATAGGAGGATGGAACCTAGATCCTTATTACTACATCAACATTTGACTTTTTTTTTCTTTTTATCGTTTTGCAAGTGTATTATACCCTAAATAATTCATTAAAATAAAGTTGTTCCAATAATCCACCTCCCTGTTACTTGGAGAAATTAAATAATACATTCTGCTATAAGTAATGAGGTAGTAATAGATCGACTATTTGTATGTTGTAACAGTTAACATAAATATTATGTCCATAGTCCATAGAGACTTGATTTGTAATTTTTCACTGATGAGCTAATAATAAGTAATGAAGTTAATGCATTAAACAAATTAATCGATCACAAATGCACAATTTATGTATTACAATAACCTGCACCATATATATTACCAAACTGCTGCCACCAACATTCCTCTTAACTACAATAACCTGCACCATACCAGAAGCAGCCAGACAACAGCAGTACTGCAAACCCCCCACTGCAACCTGCATACCAGCCAGACAACAACCAGTCCAACGAGAAGCAGCAAACATAGCAGCACTGCAGCACTGCAGCACTGCAGTACTTCCCCCCCCTACTCTTCCACTCCTGTCAGCAGGTACAAAAGATCCATTCTACCAACCTTTTTTCCCAATTGAATGAATTAAAACTCGTTATTCAGCAATCCATATCACTATGCCAATAAATTTACAATACTGTTGCTTATACACCTCCTAAACATGACCTAAACCCAATTCCATCAAACCTCCCAGTTGAAACATCACCATTCAAACAACCTAACACTCATTCTCAAACAAAGAATTACACCCCTAATCTCCAAAACAAAACGATTTCACCCAAATTAAGGCATAACAATGAAAAATTAGGGGAAACTCAATTAAACAATCATAATCAAATTAATCCAAACATTCACAAAAAATATGAATATAAAGAAGAAAACTTACTAACAAGAGCTTGACGATAAGCTTGAGAAACTGCACGAATTAAAACCCCAGAACCTACTACAACTAATTGGGCGATTATTCTTGCTGCCTGCCATTAATTACATTCGCAAATCCAAATTATTTACCAATTAATATAACAATACATTAGAAATTAAATTCAATATTATGCGAAAAAAATTTAAAGATTAAATTTGAAAAAGATACCTCCATTGAGAGAACGATTGGAGGAACGATTGAAAAGGATACCTCGATTGAGAGAAGCGATTAGATTAGGATTTTGATTAGGATTTTGATAGAATTCGAATTTGATAGAATTGGAGGAATATAGAATTCGATTGAGAGAGGGATTTTGATTAGGATTTCGATTGAGTGAGGGAATTGGAGCAAACTGCTGCAGCGCTGCTCCGTAGTGGAAGAAGTGGGAGTCTTTTTTTTTTTTTTTTTTGACAATGGAAGTGGGAATTTTGATTTTATTAAAAAGTAAGTGGCGGGTTTGTTTTGTCCTTTACCAACGCTTATCTACAGCGCTTTTGTTATGCACTTCTACGTTGAGCGTATTTTAATTGAATTAGCACTTTTATTGGGTTGCGCATCTAATTAAGCGCCTCAATAAGCTTGTTTTGTACTAGTGAGGGGTCGTCCTGGGCCCCATTACTTTTTTGCTCCGTTTTTTTACGACGTGCTATGGACCTCCAGAGCACCCCCATGATCATTTTTGGCCCGTAAACACCCCTTAGGATTCCTCTTATGGCCTCTTCTAGATAGGGGAAAAACAACCTTATATGTAATCCCCTAAGGCCTTCTTATCATCCCTCGTATGACCTTTTCACCCCGAATCTTTTTGTCTGGGTTCCTATTTTTACCTTATGGGCACCCCAATTGATTTACGTGATTCTTTTCCCGGGACCCCCGTATCCCAAAAAACAGTGAATAACCTTTGTTTCAGGCCCTTAGATTGGCCGTCCCGGGCCCCGTAAGTTTTTCGCACCGTTTTTTTACCACATGCTATGGACCTCCACAACACCCCCCATGATCGTTTTCGGCCGCTAAACACCTCTTAGGATCCCTCTTATAGACTCTTCTTATGAGGGGAAAAACAACATTATATGCAATTGTTTATGACCTTCTTATCATCCCTCATATGACTTTTTCACCCCGACTCCTTTGGTCTTGGTTCCTATTTTTACCTTATGGGCACCCTCGTCGATTTATGGGATTTTTTTTTTCGGGACTCCTGAACCCCAAAAAACAATGAATAGCCTTTGTTTCAAGCCCTTAGATTGGGCGTCTCGGGCCCCGTTAGTTCTTCGCCCCGTTTTTTTACCACGTGCTATGGTCCTCCACAGCACTCCCCACGATCATTTTCAGCCCCTAAACACCTCTTAGGATCCCTCTTATCACTAGTACAAAAATCCACTTTTGCTGTGGTTTTTAACCGCAGCACTTGGAGCAGCAATAATAAACAAACTTCTTATTTGCTACGGTTGAACCGCAGCAAATTACTAGTACAAAAATTCGATTTTGCTGCGCTTGATTTGCTGCGGTTATTGCACAACCGCAACAAATAATTTGGTAAAACAAATAATGAGTCATTATTTGCTGCGGTTATTGCGCAACCGCAGCAAATAGTATTTTTTGCTGCTATTTTTGGTTATTTACTGCGGTTGTTAACCGCAACAAATAAGTGTTCAGCCAAATTTTTTTTTTCCGTTTTAAATTTTTCTCTTTCTTTCTTTTGTTATTCTCCTTCTTCTTCTTTTTGTCGACCTAATTATAACTGTTGCTTTCATTTTCCTTCTTCCTTCCCTCTTTCTTCTCATTATCACTTTCCTCTTCCATTTTCCTTCTTTCTTCCTCTTTCATTTTCTTTCTTTTTGCACGACATCACCGCCAAGAAATCTTCTTTCTTCCCTCTAAACTTCCTTCTTTTTGTTTGTCCTTCTTTCTTCTCCACTCTAAACTTCCTTCTTTCTTTTTGTTTGCCTCGCGCCGTCGTAGTTCCATCTTCATCCTCAATTTTCGCACCGGCGGATCTTCACCACCACTCTACAGCCGCATTCAGGCCGTCGCTTTGCTCAGGTAACTTTCATGTTAAATAATTTCAGTAAAATTAGTTGTATTAAACCCTAATTTCAAGCTATTCATGTATTTCTTGTGAATTAAAGTTAAACCAAACGAGCAGCAAACGACATTGATAAAGTGTATCCCTTAGAACCCTTGGTCTAAAATTATATCACTTTTGAAAGGAAGAATTATTCCAAGCTAATCAGAGATTGTAAATTCCAAGCAAACGACATTGGTGTTCTTTATGATGTTTATTGTTTAGATTTTAGCTTTTTTTTTTGTGGAATTGTAAATTTCAAGCTAATCAGAGATTGTAAATTACAACTGCCTATTCTTTTATTGGATCAACTTGAGAACATATGTACATGATACATAATAGTAACTGTATTTTTATATGGTGCATTTAAAAAAAATGCCTAAATATGAAAAATAATCGACGAAACAATGCATGCCACAAATGTGAATTGCGAGTATAAAATTCAATGACTAAATATAGATTCGTAGAATATAATGTTAGAATACAAATATAAATCATGCTATACCATTTCCTTGGATCCTTGATCATGAACTAATCACATTCAAAAGTCCGGGTCGTGCCGAAAAAATGAAAAGGATAGGCTGAGTAAACTATGGAATGTTTATAATCACTTGTCTGCCTGTGGTTTATGCTCCTAGTGAAACCAAGAAATACAAAGGTAAAGAGTTCAACCATTTAATAATCAAGAACATCAGGAACCAGAAAACACTAATTTTTTAAAACGTTAATTAACAAAATGTGTAATTAAGCAAATTTAGATGAGATGGAATTCATGGCTCTCTTAAAAATCAGTGAGCCTACACCTGTGTTACATAAAATTCTCATTCTTTCCCATTCTTGAGACCCATAGTTGAAAATTTCCCCATAAGGTGATAACACATAACACAGAAAAGTCTCAACAAAAGAGGAAGAAGAGCTTCATCAACAATGTTTGATCAATACAGAGCACGAGAAGCAGAACTCGTGGATACTTGTTCTGCTTCTTATGTTGCAAACAAAGCAATTACATTTTCTACTGTGAAATAAAACATGATTTAGGGAAGTAGTATGGATGCTAAACTCCCAAGTTACGACAGACAGTGATTTTGATGTGATGTTATTAAGAAAATTATTGTGATTTTGATCTAATTGATGTTGATGTTGATATTGAGGTTGTGCATGATGTTTGCTATTAGAGATTTTTACTATTTCAGCACCTATATTTTTTGACTAATTCATTCATCAAATTAATTTGTTTTGTCCTTTATTTTTTTTCTTTCCATTTAGTTGGGGTAGAAGATGAAAACTAGAAATTCCCTTCCTTTCAAAAGTGATGTTATTTTAGACCAAGTAAACATTGATATAATTTCGGAATGATTCTTCCACTAGATTAATTCAACAAAATAAGAGCCACAACTCCTCACAAGCTAATCAGTTTAATTCACAATAATCCAAACGAGCAGCAATTTAGGTAACTTTATAAATCCAACCTTAATTCACAATCTTAAATGAAGTTAAACCCTTCTAAACCTATTCATATGTACCTTAATTCCCCCGGCGGCGCTGTTACTGCTGGTATAATCTTTGATTTTAATCATTTTTTTGTTGATGTGGGGTTTTGTTGCTTTTATCATTTTGTTGTGTTTTGAGATTTTGATTTTGGATTTTGTGGTTTTTATGATGTGGGTGTCTATTAATTTTAGTGTTTTTTGTGTAATTTCTAGCTGTAATTTTGAGATTTTAATTTTGTTTTGTGGGTTTTTTGATGTGGGTGTCTGTTAAATTTATCATTTTGGGGTAATTTGTAGCTGTTTTTTTTAATTATGTTTTTGATTGTGGTTTTGGTTTGATTTGTATCTCAATTTTTGTTCTCTATTAGTATGTATTATTATCTATTACAATCTTTAATTATCTATTACAATCTTTAATTTTATTAGTATGCAG
The DNA here is from genome assembly GCA_016808085.1 of Suaeda aralocaspica. Taxonomy (NCBI): domain Eukaryota; kingdom Viridiplantae; phylum Streptophyta; class Magnoliopsida; order Caryophyllales; family Amaranthaceae; genus Suaeda; species Suaeda aralocaspica. The sequence continues at coordinate 170,481 of PYUH01001442.1, forward strand.
TTTCTACTTCATAGCCAAGTAGCTAAGATTAAGTGCCTACTACATATCAAGTGACTTCACACAAAAATATGCCATAAATTAGTTAATTCTATCATCTACAATAATTATTTTCATACAATCCTCTATTCTACATATAGTAACCAAGAAAAGACAAAACTGGGAAATTCAAAATCCAGCTAAGCTGGAGCTCCATATCAAATACTAAAGTCAAAACTCAAATCAGTATTTCAGTTATACAGTTAGAAGAAGTGTACATTTTCATTCATTCAAAACTTGTAATTATCCATTACTAATCCATAGTAATACCTCGGGAGTGGGTGTTTGGTTCAACGCTTTCTAGTAGTATGGAATGGGTGTCGCTATTAATGAAGAAAAAGATGAAAAAGTTGGAAGCATTTAGCAAGGGTATAGGATTCCATACCTCCCTTGTTAACATATGAGCGATGAGCCAAACAACTTATAAAAAGAAACTGATTTTCACTCCGTAATCTATGGTTTCATATTCTCATTCCATCCTATTCCAAGTTTTTGAACCAACATGCTCTTAGTCGCTACTCACAACTCGCAGGCTAGTGGAAAACAAAACCAACCTCTCAAACTAACATGTGTACATGGATTTTGAAAATTTCCTTATGATCTCTCACTACTACCTAATTTGCTTCTTCAATTATAGTAAGCAATTGCTGAACTGATAAACTAATTAAATGTTTATTAAAGCAAGAAGCACATTTTTGAAAGAATTATACACAACCATATATTAAATTTACTATGTTATTGTACTGAATACCTTCAATTGTGTGTTGTTAGTTGCACAAGATGTCAAAGGATCGGTCATGGATGTACAATTGCCGTGATAGGGAAAAATTTGTAGATAAGGTGTTTGAGTTTTGTGAGCGTGCAGAAGCATATTCACAAACTAAGAAAACCGGGGGGTTTTACTGTCCATGTTTCAAGTTTACCAATGATCGTAAGTTTGAAATTATTGCTGAGGTCAGGCTGCACCTACTTCTTCATGGTTTTCGACCTGATTATTATGTGTGGAGTTATCAAGGTGAGACAGGAGTCCATGACGGTCCTTCTTCGCGTGGTAATCATCAACATGATGATAGTAGTCATCAACAAAACAAGGACTATACTCATGCAACCAATGATGATNATGATGATATCTTTGTAAATGATGATTACGAACACGATGAAGCTGATCATAGAGTCGAAGAGATGGTGGAAGGCCTTGAGAATGGACGAGACTGTGAATCCATTTCAGAGGCCTCACGAAAGCCTTTGTACCCCAGTTGTACTAAATTGACCATTCTTGTTGATGTGATGGAATTGTTTAGTGTCAAGTCAGAAAACAATTAGACTAATAGAAGTTTCACTATGTTGCTAGAAAAGCTGAGTGGCGTGTTTCCGGATGGCAATGAGCTTCCTAAGTCGACTTACTACGCTAAGATGCTGATGTGCCCATTCGGCTTAGAGTATGAGAGAATACATGCTTGTCCAAATGATTGCATATTGTACCGAAAAGATTATGAGTTGTTGGATAAGTGTCCAAAGTGCAATTTGCCACGTTATGAGCGACAAGGGGCACGGGGTAAAGCTGGTCCGCCGTCCAAGGTGTTGTGGTATCTCACAATAATACCAAGATTCAAGCGGTTGTTTTCAATTAGTAAGGATGCTAAGAATCTAAGGTGGCATGTGGAGGGTAGAAGGGTGAAGGGTTTGCTACAACATCCAGCTGATGGTCCGGAATGGAAGACTATCAACAGGAAGTATAAGACATTTGGAAATGACAATCGCAATCTCAGGCTTGGGTTGTGCACTGATGGAATGAACCCTTTCGGTACTCTTAGTTCGAAGCATAGTTCATGGCCGGTAATTTTAACGATCTATAATCTTCCACCTTGGTTGTGCATGAAAAGAAAGTACCTTATGCTATCACTTCTTATTTCTGGTCCAAAGCAACCCGGTAATGACATTGATGTGTATTTGGAGCCCTTACTTGATGACTTAAGAAAATTATGGGATGAGGGTGTTTTGGTCTATGATTCCCATGCAAAAGAGACTTTCACGTTGCGTGCAATGCTTTTGTGCACTGTCAATGACTTTCCAGCTTATGGTAACTTATCAGGGTACAAGAACAAAGGGATGAAGGCTTGCCCTATTTGCATGGACAATGGTGATTCTACATGGGTGGGTAAGTATGTTGACTGGTGCCATCGAAGATTCCTTCCACCTAACTACCCTTTACGAAAGAAAAAGAAGGCATTTAATGGGATGGTTGAGGATCGTGTTGCTCGTCGTCCATTAACTGGCTATGAGGTGTATTCACAGGTTAAGGGTGTTCAAACCATTTTTGGGAAACCGAATGCCAACTATTCCGGGTTGGTGGAAAAAGGACTCTATATTTTGGCAGCTTCCATATTGGAGAGATTTACAAGTCAGACATTGTCTCGATGTGATGCACATCGAGAAAAATGTTTGCGATGCCATACTTGCCACCCTTTTCAACATTCTAAACAAGACTAAAGACATTAAAGTCAATCGGGAGTTCTTCAAACAGGTTGGAGTTCGACCCGAGCTCTGGCCTCAGCTGAAAGAGAATAAAAAAAGGAAGAATATGGAGGAAGATGTACCATCAAAAAAAGGAAAGGGGAAGGAAAAGGTGCAACAAAGTTCAAATGAAGAGAAAAAAACCTACTACCTTCCTCCAGCTTGCTACACAATGTCGAAACAGGAGAAGAAACACTTTTGCANAGAGAAGAAACACTTTTGCGCATCTTTATACAACTTAAAGGTGCCGTCAGGGTATTCTTCTAACATGAGAAGATTTGTGACTTTAGATGGTGAGTTGATGTTATCTAGTATGAAATCACACGACTGTCATGTTATGATGCAAGTGTTTTTACCAATTGCAATCCGTGGGATTTTACCTAAACATGTTAGGTACACCATCACCGAACTATGTTCCTTCTTCNTGAACAATGTTCCTTCGTCAATACAATATGTAGCAAAGCACTAGATCCAACTATGTTGGATACCCTCCAAGCACGTGTAGTCGAAACTCTTTGTAAGTTTGAGATGTATTTCCCGCCTGCATTCTTCGATATAATGGTCCACCTAATTGTACATCTCGTTCGTGAGATTAAGCTTCTAGGTCCCGTGTTCTTGAGATGGTGCTATCCTTATGAAAGACATATGGGGGTCTTAGGTAACAAGGTGACGAATCCTGCAAGACCAGAATCTAGTATTGTTCAAGGGGTCATCAGTGATGAGGTCGGAAATTTCATAGCAGAATACGTTGCAGGTGCACATCCTATTGGTTTGCCTAAAACTCGTCATGAATGGAGGCTTGATGGTAAGGGTACTATTGGGTCAAGAACGAGTTTGGCGAATATGACAGTCCTCAACCAAGCTCATTTGTATGTGTTACATCATATGGCAGAAGGTCATCCTTTCCTTACGGAACAATGACAGATCTTAAAGACTCAAAATCCAGGGATATCTGAAAGGGCATTGTCTAATTTGCATAATAAGACATTTATTGAGTGGTTTCACAACCGAGTTGTTGTGGAGAATCTGCAGGGTGTGACTGAAATGGTGAAGTGGTTAGCTTATGGTCCTTGGGAAACCGTTACAAATTATGAGGATTATGATATAAATGGGTACTCATTTTGGACAACTTATCGGGATCAAAAGTCACCATGTGTCCAGAATAGTGGTGTATCCTTGTTGGCATCATCAACCTTTTATGCTAGTGCAAAGGATCAAACTCCGATAGATGCTANCATCGGTAGATGCTACGTTAATGTACTATGGCCAAATTGCAGAAATATGGGAGTTAGAGTATTGTACCTTCAATGTTTGTATTTTCAAATGCAAATGGGTATATAATAATCGGTGTTCGGTAAAAAATGAACACCCATGTGGTTTCACTCTTGTTGACATGACTCGAATGCGTGAGGGTCCTGAGCCTTTCATACTTGCGGGGCAAGCAAAGCAAGTTTTCTACGTAACCGACCCTGCTGACTCNCTTTTCTACGTAGCCGACCCTTCTGACTAAAAATGGTCTATAGTGTTGTCGGGGAAATGTAGTATCCTCGGCATCGGAGATGTTGACGATGAGGAAGAGTATGATGCTTTTGAGGATTCTTCACCTTTTATTTGTCCTAAAACAAGTGTTGTCGAATCGGTTGCTAATGAGTCCAATTACCTGCGTGAAGACCACGCCGAAGGGATAACTATTGCTGAAAATTGAATGTACTCCAAATTGTAAGACATTTAATTATGATATATACATTTCATTATGATTTTGAGGGATTTTGCGTCAATTATGATATATACATTTCATCATGTTTTAATCGTTATGGTTTTAATTTTACTTTGTTTAATGAATGTTGGTATATTGTTATTTATTGACTCTTGTTTTACTTCACGTCCGTTATTTGTATTCACATTGATTTGTATTTGTAGGTTGCATTGAAGTCCATGTCCAGTGATGATGATGTATATAGCTTCGATGATCCAAGTTCTAAGTCGGACCCAAGTTTTAACCAAAGCTTAGAGGAAGATCAAGGAGAGCCGAAGGATATAGAGTACAACAAATTTGTTGAGAAGGTAGAGCGGTTCAAGATAATGGCTGACGAAGCACCACCAATTGATGAAGCCGCAACTGCAGCCCCTAAAACTGCCCCCAGCCAGCCACAGCAGACTGCTGTTCAGCAGCCTTAGTCCGCACCTGATCAGGGAAACCAGGCTGCTGTTGAGCAACCTGATTCCACACCGGATCAGGCATACTAGGCTGCTGGTCAGCAGGCATCTTCTGCTGACACGGGTGTGAAGAAGTCTCCGTCCAACAGGAGAGGAAGAGGTCCGTCTAGGGGTGTGAAGTCGACAAAACCAATGTATCTCGAGTACAATAATGTTGGCCAACCATGCGGTGAGTGGCGAAAAATGTATGGCAGACATATCGGCATTTGTATGAGAAAGCTATCTATTTTGCTGAAGTGGGAAGACGTAGAGGATGGCTTGAAAGCAGCTATGTGGAAAGATATTGTGGTATGTACTTGTTATGTGTAGAACATGTTTATATTGATGGTTTAACTAGCATATTGGCTTAACTTTAATGTAGTATATGCTGAAACATATTTGTTTTATGTAGAATCTGTTCCATATCGAAGTTGATGAGGCTAAGAGGCAACTTTTTCTCTCGGCCATAGCGGAAAGATTTAGAGACTTTAATTCGAAACTTCTGAGTGGGTGGATAACCAAAAAAAGGAAGCGATCAAAGAAGGAAGTTAATAAGATGCCGTACGATAGTTACCCTCACATATCGAGCAAAGAATGGGAGGCCATTGTTGCAAAGAAGACAACTCTGGAGCAAGTAGTAAGTATATCACTAACCATCGTATTTTTTGTTGCATTAATCCTATGTTTTACTAACCATCATTTGCCTTTTGATTTGGACAGAAAAAACGTTCTATTGCTTCACAAAAGAAGGCCTATCACCGCATGGGGCAGAAACCGTATGAGCGGTCAAAAGAGGATTGGAAAGAAGAAGGTTTTTATGAAAAGGTGGTGCCGTGTGTTGGTGAAAAGGAAGCCACCTCTTCTTCATCTGTTACGGTAATTGGCTGAAATCGCGTGGTAGATTGGTACTGTACTTTACATGCTCGAGATGCAAGTGGGAGGCGAGTGATTGTAGACCCTGAGTTGAACAAAGTGGTAGATGCTGTGGTAAGAAAATTCGTTTCATTTTTTGCTATTTTCGTTTGATTTTTGCTATTTTCGTTTGTTTTTTGCTATTTTCGTTTTTGCTATTCTTCGTTTGAATTTTGCTATTTTTTGTTTGACTTTTAGCTATTTTAATTTGATTTTTGCTATTTTTCGTTTGATTTTTAGCTATTTTTCATTTTTTTTTTGCTATTTTCTGTTTCATTTTTTGCTATTTTCATTTGATTTTTTTCTATTTTTGTTTGTTTTTTTGCTATTTGCATTTGGAGGAGCGGCAATAGGTGATGAAGGGTTGGTGCATTAGGTGTAGATGGTGCTGAAGATGTGTTTACAGGTTGTGGCGTGACAGGAGAAGGTGGTGAGGCAGCAGGTGTGATGGTGGTGTTGAAGGTGTTGACTGGTGTGGTGTTGAAGGTGTGACAGTGGTGGTGTTGAAGGCTGTGATTGTGGAGGGGTTAAAGGTTGTGATAGAGGAAGGGTTGAAGGTTGAGGTGGCGAAAGTAAGACATTGAAGAAAGGCGTGGAGACGAGCTAAGAAATGTGCAATGAGAGCATCCATTTCAGACACAGTAATCCCATTACTTGATGGGCTTGTTTTCTGAATTAGTTATGGTGTTGAATTAGTTATATGGTGTCAAAACTATCAACCTGCAAATTGAGTCATGAACCTGCAAATTGAGTCGTTAAGATTGGTCTTTATGTTTTCTGAATTAATTTAGACTGATGACTTTTATGTGGATATTTCAGACAAACATGACATTAACTAATTTACAACATATTTACAAAGCAGAAATCAGAGATGAGGTGTGTAAGAAACCTCAGCAAACAAGGGTTAAATATTATAATGCCCATATAGCACTTTGTTCCTTTCCACAGCAGAGCTAAAGTCCAGTTTTGGGGATGGTTTAGACTACAGATTTGTGGTGATTAGACTGGCAGACTGTTGTTTTATGGTGTAGGGTGCAGATTTGCTGCAGTTTGCTAGGCTGTTTTGGGGTGTTTTGTGGGTTGTATAGTTTTGCTGCTTTGGTTTTGTTATCTTTCTTTCTTTCTTCAGGTAAAGTCTCCGAATATAGCTGTTGCTGATAAGGTAGAAAAGCAAGGTTAGCTTTCGTAGTAAGCAACATCGGTAGTAAACTAGGTATTTCATGCCAACTAATTTTGAGAAATCCTACCAATTCCTATTTACTTTGTCTAATATCATGATTCAATTAAAATAGAACATAAAATCAAGATTCAATTAAAATAGAACATCAATAGTACTTGATTGGACATAATATCAAGATTCAATTTTGTATCTATAACACAGCTTGGAACGAACAACGAGGGTGAACCTCAAGGTCAGAATCCTTCCCCTGCAGCAGGACTTCCCCCGGACCACACAGGACGTTTGAAAGGTTTGGGAGGTGTACGTTTAGGTAAGTGAAAGGCATTTGGACAAGACAAGTCAGCAAGTAGTTCTTCAAAAATTAAGATGAGTCCAGAAATGGAAAAAATGGTGGAGGAGTTGGTCAAAGAAAAGTTCAGAGCTCTATGTGAGAAGGTGGGAATTCATGATGTAGATTCACCTAATGAAGATGAAGTTCATGACAAGTCAAGCAGGCGAAAACACACTTCTCGAGCTTCAAGTGAGCCTCCCATTCCAGATGTGGAGGTAATGTTTACTAACCACTCAAAATACTTTTAACTTCATTTTTTAATACTTTACACTTCATTTTTTAATACTTTTAACTTCATTTTATTATCATATGGCCTTCAACTTTAATTATTTTGCAGGAGGAAACACCATGCACAATGCTACTCCAGGATCCACGAGGTGGAAATGGTGGTTTACTGGTGGTTGCATTTGGCCATCTTCAACCAACTGTCCAGGCTCAAGTCTCGCATCTCCAAGCTGTTGATGTAGCTAATTGTAACGTGTCACTTGATTCTGTTGTAGACGGATGGGAAGATGTGATACTTCCCCTCCGAGGCCAGAGTGGGGATTGAATACTTTGGGAGAAGCACGAGGGAGTTTTGTAACGTGGCCTCGGAAACGGGTGCGGTTTCCAGAAGAGGCGATTTAAACCCTTAAATATAATTGATTAATAGTAATTGTCCAATAATCGGTTTTAACTTTTTATTCTCTTTCTCATATATATCTTAATCTGAATAAAGGGGAGAGCTGAAAGAAAACAAGAACAACAACACGGGAACGAAGATTCCGCAAAAGAACAAAAGGATGGCCCGAAAAACAAGATTTCCTCGAAAGGTTCAAACAAGGAAGATGAAGATGAGGTGTACAAAAATGTGTCATCCGCGTGTCAGTGGCTACATGAATGCACTAAAGATGAGCCGGAAGAGAATCCTATAAAGGTGTGGCTGAGCAAGGATCAATTCCACTATTTTGAGGATGCTGAGACATGTGTAACGAAAGCTGATGTTTATGATTTCCTCGTTGGGGAGATGTTGTCTTTGTCAGTGTTGCAAGCGTTCATGAGGTTANTTCATGAGGTTATTAGTTCTCTGTCACATTTTAATTTTAAATTCCATGCTTTTTACTTTCAAAACTAATTGAAGTCCATTTTTACATAATTCATGTTTGTTCTATTTCCATAAGCTGCCTCATTAATTCTATTGGTTTTGTTTCAATGAATGTTTATGACCTGCGGCAACTTATGCACTAATGTTTTCCCTTTTTTTTCCACCTTAATTAGTTGTGTTTACTTAGATTTGGCCGAAACCGACACCATGAACAAGGTGGGGTGCTTGTGTCCTCAAGAGATTTATGAGGATCGATGTCTAAAGAGCAAAGGTGATGTGAAAGCGTACCTTGAAACCGCCATCAAAGAAGCAATTCGAGCGAAAAGGAAGTTCATTATCGCTCCGTCACTTGAGGAGTAAGTCTNCTCCGTCACTTGAGGTAATAAGTTTGTTTCACTTACCCATTGTTTCTCCCCCCACCCTTATTGTTCCCTCTCTTGTTTCACTTTCCCATTGTTAATTTCACTTTCCCATTTTTAGTTTCGATTTCCAATTGTTGTGCCCTCTCTTGTTTGGCGCAGTTCAAATTGGGTGCGTTTGTTGATATCACCTATGACATACAAGGTGTATCAATTTGATTCTTGCCGTCTTCAGTCGCTACGTAGATTGTTGATTATGACGTGGGTGAATAGGTAAATTATAACGTCAACCAAAAATCTTTTATACTAGAAATGTAAGATATAACGGCTCCTTACCTTCACTTAATTTTTTTCCTCCGTATAGTGTCATGAAGAGGATACGCACAAGCACAATGATTCCGAAGTTGATATCCGTTGAGGTACGGACATCCAAATCCTATACATTTGTGGTGGTTGCTACTTTGTCATGCAAATTTTTTATTTGTTTTTATTTTTTCGATGTCCTATGTACTTAAAAGTGCGCCCAATAGCAAAACGGTACTGATTGTGGGTACTACGTAATGCGTTACATGCAAGACATCAGCTCAAGCTGTAATGAATGAGTCAGATGATCTTGAGGAGATAACTATTGCAATTACTTTCGAAAGGCAACATGCTGCTTTGGGTTTGTTTTCTTAGTTTTGAATGCTGGTATGGGTTTGTGCTGTTGGTTGATTTGGCCTGTTTTAGCCAAAGCTTAGGTAACTTTGATGATATTGGTTTCTTTGTGTTTGGACTGTTTAGGAGTCTCGTCTATTTTGGATTGTTTTGAATGCTTTTCTGTTTAGGAGTGTTTCGATTGCTAATTTGTTTTGGTCTGGTTAGGGCTATTTCGTCTATTGGTGGTTTGTTTTGGAGTGTGTCACAGCTCCTAGTAAGCAAGGTCTTAGGAAGGGAGCCCTAAGCCTTTCACCACCACCCCCATCCCCTCCTTTGTTATGGAATATTTCTCAAGAAGTTTGAAGAGGAGAACTGAAAGCATTTAGATTTCGCCAGAGATGTAGAAGCATGAAATGAATAATTTAGTATTTATTGATGATCTAATCATGTTCACTGGGGGTAATTTCATTCTATAAAGCTAATGCTTAGAAGTCTTAACATTTGCAGCATCTTCTACATAAATAGCTAATTTTGTAAAGTCTAGGCATTAGAAGATCAAGTATCTTATGCAAGAGAACACTAGTACAGGCAATAGACAATGGCTTAGCAACTTTGTACCTTAGTTTCTGTATAAGTTATGATAGTGGGCATGCTTTGCATGTATGATGGTAGTTGCATCTGTATATCATGTTTGGAGATGTGACTAATGAAATTTAACCTTTCTCCAAAAAAAAATTAATTGAACTATAAAAAGTAGTGGAAATACATGATACACTCTGGCCACCTATTCCCGTAGCTATAACGAAACCGATTGTGGTAAAAAAAATATGAGCAATTGTATGTGCCCTAATATACTAAGTCTTAGAGAATTGTTACACCCACTTCACCAACACAACCACATTTGTTCCTATTTCTCATAATCAAAAAAAGAAGAAAGGGAGAAAATTAGATAAACCCTCAATAGAAGTGGAACAAGCTTCATATCTAACACACTTGCGATGAATCGCTTCAATCCTAACTCGACAAGGAACAAAGTCAGACAACCCATATTGAGTTAAGGATGGAGAATCGGCTAGTCAACGTATCCATTAGGACCACGATCATAGTAATATAGCAACACCTTTGCAAGGCAAATAGGCTCTTCTTTCCCCTCTAGACAACCGAATATCAAGTTCTTTTATTATTATTCTTATTTTTAATTTGTTTTTTTTATTCTATTTACTTTTTTTTTTTGGTTTTTGATTAGTAATAGCCTTTGATGTCGGTAAAGGTTTTTATGTGGTTGCATATATAGTGATTTTCATACTAGTTAAATATACTGAAATTGATCTTCAAGAACCCCCTAACTAAACTAGGTAGCTTGGTTTTGATTACAATCAGAGATTGAGTTGCAGAGTAATATTGTTATTATATTGTTGACTCGATTCTGATGGATTTCCTACTTCTATAGAATAGTGCATGTCAAGCTAGTGAAAAATTCATTTGGATTCTGCCTAATTTTTGACCTAACACATGTTACTCAACCGATCCTCTCTTTTTGCTATTTAAGCTATCTTATGACATGAAAGCCGTGCATATGCTATTTAAGCTATTTAAACTGGTTTTTAATTATTATTGATTACGTATTGAAAAAAGCTACATCTGTTCGAGAAGGGCCTTTCAGCAAAGCACAAATAAGCGAGGTTCGAGACAAGGTTGCGACATTCTTGTACACACATTGTTTATGAAGAAGCTACGAATATGTCGTACATATTTACTTGACTTAGTTTTTTATTGCACTTTTAGCTATATTCCTTAATCAAGAACAATAATAATAATGTTGGCGGTTATATGGTTATCACATTAAGATAACATAATGTGTATTGGTAATTTGTAATAACAATCGATTTATTTATATTAGTTGAACTGAATTTGGTTTCGATAAATTGGGTACTAGCTGTTGGATATGATTTGCAGGGTGTGTGGACGATATTAGGAATTAGGAGCATAAAATAATTTCACAAAATTAACCAAAAAAAAGCCTTATTTGCTGCGGTTATTCTGTAAACCGCAACAAATAACTCGCCTGAAATTGAAGGGAAACAGGACTATTTGCTGCGATTTATTGAATAACCGCGGCAAATAAAATTTCAACATTTGCTGCTGCTATAAGTGTTGCGGTTCAAAACCGCAGCAAATACCCGGGAAAAAACCGCAGCAAAATGCATTTTTTGTACTAGTCAAAAAAGGGAATTTTTGCTGCGGTTGTAGGCAAAATCGTAGCAAAAAGGTGGCCGAAAATGGTGGGAAATCCCACTATGTGCTGAGGTTTTACAAAGAACCGCAGCAAATAGTGGGATTTCCCACCAAAAAAAGCCTTTATTTGCTGGGGTTTTCTAGAAAACCGCAGCAAATAACCACCTAAAAAAATATTTTTTTTTTTTTGCTTTTTTACGCTAAATTGTAGCCATAATGTTCGTATATGTACAATAGTTGTTATAACAACATTACAGCAGCATTAGAATAATAACATCAAACTCAAATGTTATACATACATAATAATTAACGTTTTCAACCTCAATTACAATTTTATTACAAAAAATACACTTCAAAGAGCATTATGCAGATAAGTGACAGCAACGGCAGCAACACAACACAGCAATAGTGGCAGCAAGGGCACCAACTCAACAGTGGCAGCGACGGCAGCAATTCAACTCAGTAACTCACAAATAACCAGACAGCAACAACAATAACAACACTAACAAGACAATCACTCACTCATTTGTAAACATACTATATATGTTTATGTTTATATACATAATCTCCATTAGGGAAGTGGTTACGATCACCCACCATTCGAGTTAGGCTACTTCAACAGGTTTTTAAGCCTGGAGCAACTCAAACCTCAATGATGTTCACCATCGTTGTTGAATTTGGCTACTACAAAAAGTAGTTGACGATCAACTACTTGGAGCAACTCAAACAACCATGGTTATCACTTGAGTCCCTTAATTATTTGGAGATAGTTAGTGTCTTATGAAAAAGGACTCATTTTTTATCAAACAATTGTTGGACTATAAGGGACTCGATCATCATTCAACAATTGTATCACTATAAGAGACTCAATTGTCTCACCATAAGGGAATCAAGTAAGAAGCAACACATTAGACCACAAATCAATAAACATCAATCATAACCTTTATCTCATCTAAATCAACAAACATCAATCATAAGCATCAATTCATTAATTCAAGCATTACATTCAAACAATGAAGCATATCAGATGGAGCAGTGGATGATTTTCAACTTAAATGAAAGCTTGGCTAACCATATTGATAAAAAGAATGAAATAATAACAACAACACAGCAATAACAACAACATCACAACATTAAAAACACGGCAATAACTGCACAACAATAACAATAACACATAGCAATAACAACAATTCAATAACAACACAGCAACAACACTCACTTAAACACTCACACTCACCATTCACTCACAGTCACTCACTCATTCATCACTCACATTTAGTCAGTCACACTCACTCATCACTTACAGCCACTCACTCAAACCACAAAACAAAAACTGAAATGGAAAATGCAGGCAAAATTTGAAAACTAAACAATTATAATAGTTAATAATGGAACAATAAAGTACAATTACTTGACTTTTTCAGCTAAAAATTTAACTACTTAGTTGATTACCTACAGATTTTTTGTTCATTAATTTTGCAAGAGATACAAGAAAGTCTTGCTAACAAACACTTAATATAGAAGCTACTGCTCTAATTTTGCAAGAGATAGACTTAATAAATATATAGCCAAACACAGCCTCACACTCAATTCATCAAAACACAAACCCAAACACTTAATATTGAAGCTACTGCTCTAATTTCTAGTACTAGAGTAATAAAATTACCAAAAAAGCAATTACATAAAAACAAAAGCGAAATCAAAATTTCAAAAACCCCCCAAAAATCCAACATAAACTAAAGAAACAAAACAGAAAACAACAATCAATAACAATCACAATAATGATAACAAATAACAAAAGAATTGAAATATGTAAGCTACCGAAAAGCAGTGATAGAAGGGAAATCACTAGCAGTAGCCGTAACAACATAAGCTCCAATACCAAAGAACGATTGCAAAAGACGCAAAACAAGACTGCTTGGAGTACCACCAATAATTTCATAGTCATTTGCAAATGAAATAATTAAAAAGTCAAAAAAACCTTAAAAATCAACCGTCCTCGCGAAATCACCAACAATTTCTCGCCTCATTCATGACCTTCAAAATTTGATCTTCGATCTTCAAAGAAATCATAAGAAAAGAAATCAAATTACTACCAAACAAAGAATGAATGCTTCATTTGTCAATTAAACACATTTAACTATCAAATTCAGAAATGAAAATCGCAATCAGGTTGTAAACAAAATTCGAATATTCTGTAATAAACACAAAAACCCTAAATCGAAATTAGGAAAATTTCAACATCTACATCAAAAACTAAAAACTCTAGAAATCGAATTAAGGAAACTTCAACATCTTAATAATCAGTAAACAACATGGTAACTTAAATAATGGATTCGAAAACAAATTTCGCAGTCGAATTATAAAAGTAAAAACGAATAGTCGGATTTAAAAACCAAAAACCTAGAAATCGAATTTCGGAAATTTCAAAAACAATAAAAATAACAATAAAACAAACCTATAACCTCAAATTTGTACTCGAATTCGAAAATTCAGTTGTACCTTGATTTACTTGAGAAACCCTAACATCCTCGACAAAATTCCGGCAACTGACGGCTTTTCGGCGACGTTTAACGTCCTAAATGGGCGGTTTCCGACAATTTAGCAACAAATTTCTAGGGTTTTTGGGGGAAAAATGAATTTAGCAACAAAGTAGAAGAAAAGAAATCACCAACATAAATCATAAAAACAACATAAATCATAGATAATAACCGGAAAAACGAATTTTACCTCTCATGTGAGAATGAGAGAGATAATGGTGGAGTGAGGACAAGAATGAGAGAGCAAAGAAACGAAATTTAGAGGAAAGAGCAGAGAATGAGAGAGGGAATTAGGGTTAGAGAAGGAAAGAGGCGAAAATGGGGGAGGGAATTAGGGTTAGAGAAGCAAAGTGGCGAGAATCAGAAGAAAGAAGAAAGGGAGGGGGTTAAATGAGGGGATGGTTTTATACAGGGTAGCAATATGGGCTTGGGCTTGGTGCTTGTTTTTCCCTGTATTTTAAGTAAGGTTATTTGCTGCGGTTGAATAGCAGCAAATAACTTAAAAAAACGACAACAAATATTTAACCGCAGCAAATAGTTTCAATGGTTATAAAAAATAAAAATAAAAAGGGCACTATTTGCTGCTTTTATCAAAAAACCACAGCAAATCTTTCGCAGCAACATCCATTTTTTCCACTAGTGTATGGCCTCTTCCAGACAGGGGAAACACAACCTCATATGCAATCGCTTAAGGCCTTCTTATCATCCGTCATATGACCTTTTCACCCTGAATCCTTTGGACTGGGTTCCTATTTTTACCTTTCAGGCACCCTGGTCGACTTTCAGGATTTTCTTTTCCGGGACTCCAGAACCCCAAAAGACATTGAATGATAATAGCCTTTATTTAAGGCCCTAGAGGGGCCGTCCCAGGCCCCATCACTTTTTTGCCCTGTTTTTTTACCACATGCTATGGACCCCCACATCACCCCCCACGATTGTTTTCGGCCTCTAAACACCTCCTATTATCCCTCTTATGACCTCTTCCAGAGAGGGGAAAAAAAGCCTTATATGCAATCGTGTAAGGCCTTCTTATCATCCCTCATAGGAACCTTTTCACTCCGAATCCTTTGGTCTACGTTCCTATTCTTACCTTACAGGCACCCCAGTCGATTTGCGAGATTTTTTTCTCCAGGACCCCTGAACCCCAAAAAACAGTGATTAATAGCCATTGTTTAAAGCCCCTAGAGGGGCCGTCCCTAGTCCTATCACTATTTTGCCCCATTTTTTTAGTACATGCTATGGACCTCCACCGCACCCCCACGATCGTTTTCGTCCTCTAAACACCTCTTAGGATCCCTCTTATGGCCTCTTCCAAAGAGGGGAAAATACACCTTATATGCAATCGTTTATGGCTTTCTTATCATCCCTCATATGACGTTTTCACCCCATATCCTTTGGTCTGGGTTCCTATTTTTACCTTACGGGCACCCTGGGGGATTTCCAGCATTTTTTTTTTTCTAGGAAACCTGAACCCCAAAAAACAGTAATAGTAGCCTTTGTATTAGGCCCCCGGAGGGGCCGTCCCGGGAGCCGTCTCTTTTTCGCCCTGTTTTTTTTTTACCACGTGCTATGGACCTGCACAGAACCCCCCACGATCTTTCTCGGCCCCTACACACCTCTTAGCATCCCTCTAATGGCATCTTTTGGAGAGGCTAAAAACAGCCTTATATGCAATCGTCTAAGGCCTTCTTATCATCCCCCATATGACCATTTCACCCTGAACCCTTTGGTCGTGGTTCCTATTTTTACCTTACGGGCACCTCGGTCACTTTCCGGGACCCCTGAACCCCAAAATACAATGAATAACAATAATAGCCTTTGTTTCAGGCCCCCGGAGGGGTCGTCCTGGGCCCCGTTACTTTTTCGCCTTGTTTTTTTACCACGTGCTATGGATCTCCAACGCACCCCTCACGATCGTTTTCGACCCCTGAACAACTCTTAGGATCCCTCTAATGGCCTTTTCCAGAGAGGGGAAAAACAACATTATATGCAATTGTGTAAGGTCTTCTTATTATCCCTCTAATTACCTTTTCTCCCCGATTCCTTTGGTCTGAGTCGTATTTTTACCTTATGGGCAACCTGGTCGATTTTCGAGATTTTTTCTCCGGGACCCCTGAACCCCAAAAACAGTGAATCATAGCCTTTGTTTCAGGCCCCCGGAGGGCTGTCCTGTGCCCCGTTACTTTTTTGCCCTCTCTTTTTACCACTTGTTATGGACCTCCACAGCACCCCCCACGATCGTTTTCGGCACCTACACACCTCTTAGGATCCCTCTTATGGCCTCTTCCAGAGAGGGGAAAAACAACCTTATATGCGATCGTCTAAGGCCTTCCTATCATCCCATATATGACCTTTTCACCTTGAATCCTTTGGTTTAGATTCCTATTTTTACCTTGCGGGCACCCCGGTCGATTTCCAGGTTTTTTTTTTCCGGGACAGCTGAACCCCAAAAAAAGTGAATAATAGCAATTGTTTCAGGCCCCTGGAGGGGTCGTCCTGGGCCCCGTCACTTTTTCACCCCGTTTTTTTACCACGTGCTATCGACCTCAACAGCACCCCCACGATCGTTTTCGACCCCGAAAAAACTCTTAGGATCCCTCTAATGGCCTTTTCCAGAGCTGGGAAAAACAGCCTTATATGCAATCGTGTAAGGCCTTCCTATTATCCCTCATATGACATTTTCACCACGAATCCTTTGGTCTGGGTTCCTATTTTTATTTTACAGGCACCCAGGTCAATTTTCGAGATTTTTTTTTTCCGGAACCCCTGAACATAATAAAATGAATAATAGCCTTTGTTTCAAGCCCTACGAGGGGCCTTCCTGGGCTCCGTCAACTTTTTGTCCCGTTTTTTACCACGTGCTATGGACCTCCACAGCACCCCCCATGATCGTTTTCGACCACTAAACACCTCGTAGTATAACTCTTATGGCATCTTCCAGAGGGGGGAAAACAGCCTTATGTGCAATCATCTAAGGCCATCTTATCATCTCTCATAGGACATTTTCACCTGGAATACTTTGTTTCAGGCCACCGTAGGATCCGTCTTGGGCTCCGTCACTTTTTCACTTTGATTTTTTCCACGTGCTATGGACCTCCAGAGCACCCCCCAAGATCAATTTTGTCTCCTAAACACCTTGTACGATCCCTCGTATTGCCTCTTCCAGAGAGTTGAAAAAAAGCCTTATATGCAATTATCTAAGGCCTTCTTATCATCCCTCATATGACCTTTTCACACTGAATCCTTTTTCTGGGTTCCTATTTTTACCTTACAGGCACCCCAGTCGATTTTAAGGTTTTTTTTTTCGGGACCCCTGAACCCCAAAAAAAAGTGAATAATAGTCGTTGTTTCGGGCTCCCGGAGGGGCCGTCCTTGGCTTTTCGCCTCCTTTTTTTACTACGTTCTCTAGACCTCCACAGCACCCCCCACGATCGTTTTCGGCCCATACACACCTCTTAGGATCCCTCGTATGGCCTCTTCAAGAGAGGGGAAAACCAGCCTTATATGCAATCGTCTAAGGCCTTCTTATAATCCCTCATATGACCTTTTCACCTTGAATCCTTTGGTTTGGGTTCCCATTTTTAAAATACGGGCACCCCGGTAGGTTTTTGGGATTACTTTTTTCCGGGCCCCCAAAACCCTAGAAAAGTGAATAATAGCCTTTGTTTCAGGTCGCCTGAGACGTCATCTTGGGTCACAGCACCCTCCAAAATCATTTTCAGCCCCTAAACACCTCTTAGTATCCTTCTTATGGCCTCTTCCAAAGAGGGGAAAATCAGACTTATATGCAATCCCCTAAGGCCTTCTTATCATCCCTCATATTACCTTTTCACCCCCAATCGTTCGGTCCGGGTTCCTATTTTTACCTTACGGGCACCCAAGCCAATTTAAGGGATTTTTACCTCCATAACCTTTGTTTGAAGCCCCTGGAGGGGCCGCCCCAGGCTCTGTCACTTTTTCGCCTCGTTTTCTTTATCACGTGCTATGGACCTCCACAGAACCCCCCACGATCGTTTTTGGCCCCTAAACACCTCTTTGGATCCCTCTTATGGACTGTTCTAGAGAGGAGAAAAACAACCTTATATGCAATCGTGTAAGGGCTTCTTATCATCCCTCATATGACCTTTTCATCCCGAATCCTTTGGTCTGGGTTCCTACGGGCACCCCGGTTGATTTTCGGGATTTTTTCTCTGGGACCCCTGAACCCCAAAAAACAGTGTATAATAAAGCATTTGTTTCCGACCTCCGGGTTGCTATCTCGGGCCCTGTCACTTTTTCTCCGCATTTTTCTTACCTCGTTCTATTGACTTCCACAGAACCTCCCATGATCGTTTTCCCCCCCTAAACAGCTCTGAGGATCTCTCTTATGGCCTCTTCTAGAGAGGGGAAAAACAACCTTATATGCAATAGCCAAAGGCCTTCTTATCATCTCTCATATGACCTTTTCACCACGAATCCTTTGGTCTGGGTTCCTTCTTTCACCTTACGGGAACCCAGTCAATTTGCGGGTTTTTGTTTTCGGGACCCCTGAACCCCAAAAAACGGTGAATAATTTGTGTTTAGGCCCTGGACGGGCCGTCCCATGCCCTGTCACTTTTTCGCCTCATTTTTTTACGACATGCTATCGACCACCACAGCACCTCCCACGATTGTTTTGGACCCCTAAACACCTATTAGGATCCCTGTTATGGCCTCTTCTAGGGAGGGGAAAAACAGCCTTATATGCAATCGTGTAAGGCCTTCATATCATCCCGCATATCACCTTTTCACCCCGAATCCTTTACTCTGGGTTCCTATTTTTACCCTACGGGCACCGCGGTCGATTTTTGGGATTTTTTTCTTCAGGACCTCTGATCCCCTAAAAATAGTGAATAATATCTTTTGTTTTCGACCCCCGTAGGGGCCGTTCCAGGCCCCGTCACTTTTTCGTCCCATTTTTTTACCACGTGCTACGGACTTTCACAGCACCCCCTACAATCATTTTCAGGCCTTGAACACCTCTTAGGATCCATCTTATGGCCTCTTCCAAAGAGGGGAAAAACAGCCTTATATGCAATCATCTTAGGCCTTCTTATCATCCCTCATCTGACCTTTTCACCCTAAAGCCTTTGGTCTTGGTTCCTATTTTTACCTTACAGGAGCCCGGGAAAATTTTCGGGATTTTATTTTTCGGGACATCTGAACCCCAAAACACAGTGAACAATAATAGCCTTTCTTTCAGGCTCCCAAAGGGGCCGACGCGGGCCCCGGTTCATCATTTTTTTGCCATGTTTTTTTTACCACGTACTGTGGACCTCAACAACACCCACCTCGATCGTTTTCGGCCCCTAAACACATCATAGGATCCCTCTTATGGACCCTTTCAGAGAGGGGAAAAAATACCTTGCACATATCAGGCCTTCTTATCATCCCTCATATGACCTTTTCACCTTGAATCATTTGGGTGTGGGTTCCTATTTTAACTTACGGGCGCTCCGTTCGATTTCCGGGATTTTATTTTCCAGGACCCCTGAATCCTAAAAACAGTGAATAATAGTCTTTGTCTCAGGCCCGCGGAGGGGCCATCCCAGGCCCCGTCACTTTTTTGCCCCGTTTTTTTACCACGTTCTATGGACCTCCACAGCACCCCCTACGATCGTTTATGGGCCCTAAACACCTTTTAGGATCCCTCTTTTGGCCTCTTCTAGGGAAAGGAAAAACAGCCTTATATGCAATCGTCAGCAGCCTTCTTATCATCCCTCATATGACCTTTTCACCCCGAATGCTTTAGTCAGGGTTCCTGTTTTTACCTTATGGGCACCCCGATCGATTTCAGGGATTTTTTTTTTTCTGGGATCTCTCAACCCCACAAAATAGTGAATAATAATATCCTTTGTTTCAAGCCCCCGGAGGGGCCGTCCCGGGCCCCATCACTTTTTCACCCTGTTTTGTTACCACGTGCTATGGACCTACATAGCCCCCTTCCACGATCGTTTTCGGTCCCCTTAACAACTCTTAGGATCCCTTTTATGGCCTCTTCCATAGAGGGGAAAAACAACCTTATATGCATTCGTCTAAGGACTTCTTATCATCCCTCATATGACCATATCACCCCGAATCCTTTGGTATTGGTTCCTATTTTTACCTTACGGGTACCCGAGTAGATTTCTGGGACCCATGAACCCCAAAAAACAGTGAGTAAAGAGGGGCGGTCCAAGGCCCCGTCACTTTTTCGCTGAGTTTTTTTACCACGTGCTATGGACCTGCACAACCACCCCCCCCCTCCCCCACGATCGTTTTCGGCCCCTAAACTTATCTTAGGATCCTTGTTATGGCCCCTTCTAGAGAAGAGAAAAGCAGCCTTTAATGCAATCGTCTAAGGACTTCTTATCATCCCTCATATGATCTTTTCACCCCGAATCCTTTGGTCTGGTTACTATTTTAACTTACAGGCGCTCCAGTCGATTTCCGGGATTCTCGTTTTCGGGATCCCTGAATCCTAAAAAACAGTGAATAATAGCCTTTGTTTTAGGCCCCCGAAGGGGTCGTCTAGGGCCTCGTCACTTTTTCGCCCCATTTTTTTACCACGTGCTATGGATCTCCACAACACCCCCCACGATCGTTTTCGGCCCCTAAACACCTCTTAGGATCCCTGTTATGGCCTCTTCCAGAGAGAGGATGTAATACCCCACATTTTGACGTATTTAAGAAAGTATTTTTGCACTTTATTCGTATAATTTTAATATTTTCATTGAAAAAAAATGTTCAATAGGCATATTGAATAAAAAGGAATTAATAATAATAAAATAAATAAAACAAGTAATAAGTTTTGATTGAAAGCAATTATTTGTGTTCTTAAATAATATTTCTTATGTTTAAAATTTTTGTAAAAGGCTTCATAAAATAGAATTTTTAAAGGTTTCCCTATTTATTTTGAGGCAAGGGCTAGGGCCTAATGGTAATTTCCACTTGTTAGGTTTAGTATGGGCTTTTCCAAATCCTACTTTGGTGCCTATAAATACCCCTTCAAACCCAAAATTTTAGATTTTCTTACTCATACTAGTCATTACGATTTCAAAAATTTAGAGAGAAGAGAGAAAAAAACCTGCAGTTCTTGTTGTTCGGAAAAAAAATTTGTTGAATGCCTTGGGATCCGTGCCAGCCGGACCCCACCGCTGCCATTGCAGCGCCACAGCTGGCCGCCGCTAATGCCACCTCCGGTTTCCCTCCCCTCTTTGGTAATTTTTTAATTTTTTATTAAAATAAATTCTCCTTTCTTTTTGATTCAATCTTGCACATTCATGTTCATACTTATGTTTAATCATGTTTTTATGAGTTTTAATCATGTTTTAATAAAGTATGATTTGTTTTAAGGCAAGAATTAATACTGTTGTTCATGAAATTTTATATTAGGGTTTATAAATTATGCAAGTTATGATTTTTATGAGTTTTTATTATTCATACATCAATTTTATGATCATGAATTATTGTTGTGTGAATTTATGATGATTTTATGAAGTTTAGTTTGATTTTTAAAGGTTTTAAAAATAAAGTAAATTGCTCTCCAAAATTTATAATCATGAAATTCAATGTAATAATATTTTGATCATGTTTTGGTTTATGAAAAATTGTTCTAAAGTGTAGATTGGTTTCATAATTATGTTGGTTGATTGTAGAAGAGTTTTATCATGAAATTTTGATGTTTTTATGAGTTTTTTATGACTTTATAGTTAATTTATACATCTGAAATTTTTATGAAAACAAGTTAAAGTAAGTTTTAAGTGTTCATATTATGCTAGTATGATCACATATGAATTTTGTGATGTTACATATAATTTTTAGTATGTTTTATGAAGTTTAAAAGTGGTTTTAAACATGTTTAACATACTGTCCAGAATTTATGAAGTGAATAATTAGGCTTTTAAAGTATGTAATTAGCATAAATTGATCATATAAATTAAGTAATATATTGTATGGTTGATTTATGTTGTTTTTGAAGATTTTTAAGCAGTTTTAGTAATTTTATATTGCTGTCCAGTTTTCTAAAGTGGCATAAAAATTGTACTAAGTTTTATAAAGCATAAATAAGTCTCGAAAACCAAGTAGTCATACAATAGAAAAGCAAAGTGAAGTATGGAATTGAATAGAGACCATAAAAGGAAGTTTTGGACAAAGTTTCCAATGTAGAAGTGATACAAGTGTGAATAGCAATACATGTATGGATGATGTGAATATAAGACTGCCATTCACATCCGGGTTCTTGATGGTTTTGCCTATGGGCTTTTATCATTTGCAGCATGTAACATACCAAAGCCAAGCTACTAGAGTCAAATGCCAAAACAAGTATCATATATGCACCAGGAACTAAGCACACATGAAAAGACATAAGCATAGAAATAATGTACGCGGCTCAAATCCTCCCGTTAACATAGTTAAAGCCTCTACTCTACACATGGTTATAATGGCAAGATTAGAAACCGTTTCAAGCTAAGTCAAGTTCAAGTCCAAGTTGGCAATTCCCAAAACATAACTCATCACATGCCCAAGTCAATCAAAAACATTTTTAAATAAAATGCGGGACACAGGGAAGTCACCATTCACAAAGTTACATCAAACCATTCAATCAATCAATCAACTAAAGCTAACTACCAAAAGTAAAGCAAAAATCTAAACTATGAAACACTACAAAAAAAACACGTTCTAGGGACGGATTGAATCCGTCTCTACTTCTTCAAATTCCGTCGCTGAATAGGGTTAGCGACGGAAGTAGTGACGGATCAACACCGTTCCTAAAATCTTCGTCGCTAATTTAAAGTAGAGACGGATTACAAAAAATCTGTCTCTAAATCTGCCCCTAATGTAGTGACGGAATTTAGAGACGGATTTCAGAAATCCGTCCCTAAATTTAGTGACTAATTTTATTTTCATTTAAAAAAAAGAGTTTCTTTTTTTTTTTTTTTTTACTGAACAAATTGAAGTTGTTGACAAGATTCGAACATGTGACCTCAAAGTCACAAAGTGACACTCTTACCAACTTCACCACCATACAACTTATGTTATTCTATATACAAAATTAATATATTAACTATAAGAAATGTAGGGACGGATTTTTAAAATCTGTCCCTAAATTTAGTGACAGATGTTTAAATCCGTCACTACTTTGATACGGTTGGATATAGTAGTGACGGAATTAAAAATCCGTCACTACATTTAGAGACGGATTTTAAAAATCCGTCCCTAATTTTAGTGACGGATTTGTAATTCCGTCACTACTTTAACATGACTTAAAATTTAGAGACGGATTTTTGAATCCGTCCCTAAATTATTTTAGTGAAGGATTATCTCTAATCCGTCCCTAATAAACCATCGCTATATCGACATTTTTTTGTAGTGAAAGCAGTACATTTTTTTAGTCATATGTAAACTCCTACTTCTAACAAGTAGTGCAAACCATATGACTATCCTAAGAAAGCAATAAAATTACCTCCCCCAAGCCAGACTCAACAATGTCCTCATGTTGAAGGAAGTAAGGGACTCCTCTCAGTTAGACTAGAGGAAAGTGTCAGTGCCCTCACTAGCACTATTGTCATCACCAGCATCATCATCATCATCATCACCACCACCTGCTCCTCCTGCTCCACTAGTCCCATCTCCAGGGTTAAAGTGATACCATGAAGGGTGAGGGCCAGTAGAGGGCACTACGCCGGTACATACGTAGTGGTCATAGATCGGGTACATGGCAAGACGGTGGTCCTGCTCAAAAGTAGTTAACCGATACATGAACTGCTATTTGCATTTGAAAGTTGTTGAACTGGTTCTACAGCTGGTTCATCTGTACCTGCCATGGGGCAGGGTCAATAGGTGGTTGCTGTGAGGGCTGTTGGGGGGTGGCTACGGGGGCGGCGGCTAGGGCACGAACTGCGGGGACTGACTCGGCCCGCCATGTCCCGAGGTACCTGCAGAAGAACCTACACCACGGCCATCCAAAGGCATAAGATAGGATTGCTGATCAGGAAGCAATCCGGTCAGTGAAGCATTAGGGAGGGTAACAAAAACTCCCCTAGATGGTCCTATGTACCATATGATACGCCCCCCATCCCTCAAGTCTAGCCAATCACATTGGCTGAGGTAGGGAACATCCAAGTAGCGGGACCCCACAGTAGGGGTCCTACCATACTCAAAGTTGGCCTTGTAGTACCTGCCAACAAATGTCAGAAGGCCACCAAAAACAATATTGTTCATGGTTGGTTGGCCAAATCAATCTATTCCTACATAAGTCTTACATTGACTATGTAAGGGCATAGCAAACAGATGAGGAAGATAAAGATGGTAAGGAAATGAATTTTTAACTAAGTGCCTCCCTAGGCACCACATCTCTCTAGTTTGAACCTCGTGCTGTTCATACCGATCAAATATCGTCCCTGCAAGGAAACGGTGAGTAATCCTAGCAGAGGGCTGGTGGATTAGGTTAGCCTTGGCATGTTACCAGTTAGTCAGATGCACACCTGTCAGAGAAAACCACCAAGCAACATCATCAAAGCCCTTTGGGGGTCTAGCACGCCCCAACCTGGCTAAATCAAATATAGCCCCAAAATCTTCGATTGTTTCATAGCGATCGACATTAAACATTCTAAAGCTGACACCTCTAACAGGTGACTCGGAGTTAGGCCAGTCAATTACAAAACTCGACATAAATTCGTAAGTTATGTCAGGATAAGTTAGGGCATCCATATGAAAAAATCTCTGCATACCCATAGATCTAAACAACTCCTTAGTTTCATCATGAACTCCTAAAGCATGTAATAATTGATGATCTTTAAAACGAGTGAGGGTAGCATGTAGTAATTTAAGTTTTTCGAACCGTACTTTTTGCTCCTATGAACCAAAAGCTACTAACCCGTATGTAGAGTCGCATCCCAAGCCTTGTGCTTCGTACCTTGAGCTTGCTCCGACCCGTTGTCTCTTTGGTGCTATTGGAGAGTAGTGAAGGTTGTGAGGAATTAATGGGTATGAGATGAAAGTGGTTGTAAGTGAGTTTTGTGGTGGGGGTCTAAAAGAGGGTGGAAAAAGATAAAGTTTCGTGAAAATTTGAGTGAATTTGGGTGAGTAATGAGTAAGATATAGTAGAGAGATGTTAGAGAGAACTTAGAGAATAATGGAATTTGATTTGTAAAGAGAGAAAGAGTAGATAAGGAAATGAGAGGTGAGAGAAGGAGGAAGGAGGAGGAAGAAAGAAGGAAAGAAGAACGAAGGAAAGGGAAAGAAGAAAAAAAAAACGTGTGACGGGGCTGTCCGCCAGGGCCGCGGGCTGGGCGCCCAAATTGGGTTGCTCGCCCGGAGGGGTCCGGGCATAGGGCTCCTTGGGTTATTTTTTTTGAGTTTTTGCAAAAGAAACTAAGTCTTCAAAAAGCTGCTACGCGCCCGGAGGGCGGCGTTCCGCCCAGGTGCCTTTTTTTTAGTTTTCTCAAAAAAATTCTAAGTGTTGAAAAACAAGCTGCGTGCCCGGACCGAAGGCTATACGCCCTGACCCACCCGGGCGGACAGCATTGCTTGCATTTTTCGTCCTTTTTTCACTTTTTCACCTAAATTGACCTGTAATCACACCCAAAACACTTGGAAAAATTCATTAGTACCTCACTCTCTCCTCGCCAAAACTAAGAAAAGAGCTAGAGTCCCTACTAAACTATAAAAATGAAAACGAAAAAGCTACTAAAAACTAAACTAACTACAAGTTGCCTCCCGCAAACCGCTTGTTTAAGGTCATTAGCTTGACCATATTACCTCATAGCTCATAAAGGGTGTGGGTCTTGGAGATTGATTTCCTCAACCAGGCTAACAACATCACATTCATAGTAGTGCTTGAGGCGGTATCCATTAACCTTAAATCGCTCCCCTTTCTTGTTCTGAACCTCTACAAATCCGTACTTGCTCACCATGGTAACAATGAAAGGACCACTCCACCTAGATCTTAACTTTTCGGGAAAAAGCTTCAATCTAGAATTGAATAACAAGACCTTATCACCTGCTACGAACACCTTTCTTATAATTCACTTATCATGCCATTTCTTAGTCTTCTCCTTATAGATCTTAGCACTATCATAGGCTCCCAGTCGAAACTCATCTAGCTCATTTAATTGAAGTAATCGCTTCTCACCTGCAAGCTTGGCATCCATGTTGAGCTCCTTTACTGCCTAGTAGGCCTTATATTGTAACTCAAACGACAAATGGCACGCTTTCTCATACACTAACTAATAAGGAGATGTACCGATAGGTGTCTTGAAGGCTGTTTTATATGCTCATAATGCATCATGCAGCTTGCTACTCCAATCTTTCCTTGACTTTGCAACCGTTTTCTCTAGAAGAGCCTTGATTTCTCGATTTGAAACTTCCACCTAACCACTTGTTTTTGGATGATATGCTAATCCTTTTCTATGGTAAACACCGTACTTCTCCAGCAGTTTATCTAGCCTATTCTCATGGAAATGCTTTCCCCCATCACTGATGATAGCTCTAGGGACTCCGAACCTGGGAAAGATAACCTGCTTAAACAACCTCAAAACAGTGTAAGAATCGCAATGGGGGGTAGCAAGAGCTTCCACCCATTTAGAAACATAATCCACAACAACTAATATGAAACTGTTTCCATTAGATGATGGAAAGGGGCCCATATAATCAATGCCCCAAACATCGAAAATCTCAACTTCTAATATACCTGTTTGAGGCATTTCGTGCCTTTGTGAAATATTACCTATTCGTTGGCACGAATCACAAGATATAATAAAAGCTCTAGCATCCTGTAGGATAGTGGGCCAATAAAAACCTGATTCGAGTACCTTAAACATCGTCTTAGAAGGTCCCGCATGACCTCCATACGGTGATGAATGGCAATGGTGATGTATACCACAGACTTCGCATTCCGGAACACATTTCCTGTATAGACCATCTGCACACTCACGAAACAAGTTAAGATCATCCCAAAAGTATCGCTTAACATCATGCAAAAACTTCTTTTTCTACTGGTAAGTCAAATCAGAGGGTAAGACACTTCCAACAACATAATTAGCAAAGTCAACAAACCAGGGAGAATTTACAAAAACTGAAACAGATGTTCATCAGGAAAAGAATCATCGATGGGGGTAGAGATCTCCTCATCATCACACCGTATCCTCGATAAGTGGTCAGCTACCACATTCTCTGCTCCCTTCTTATCACGAATCTCGAGATCGAACTCTTGAAGCAACAAAATCCACCGAATGAGCCTCGGTTTGGCTCCCTTCTTCCCATGTAGATACTGATGTGTAAACAAATAGGTAAACTTGTTCACAATGGGTTAAGAATGCGAGTAATATTTTTAAATCACAGAAGGAATAATATTTTGGAGTAATCAAGAAAGTCTAGGGGAACTCTCACCCTGAACTTGAGGATATAACAAGGAGGAACTCTCACTCACTTGTTTGGGCGTAGTAGTGTTTAGGGAACTCTCAACCTTGACGACAACTACAAGTTTAGCTTTAGGAACTCTCACTAAAACTACACTCCTTCAAATTTGAGACACTCTCGAATTTGGGCAAATAACTTTAACTTACACAAGTCAAAATTAACAAACAAACTTAAAAGTTTAGGCAATATTCTCATCTGATGTTCATTCATAATTTGCACGCTATTTATAGCCTTAGTACATCATTATTGATCCTTAATTAGCTAAAATAAACAACAATTCAACAATTGTAAAACTGAAATAAAGGGCAGATTAATTGGCTCATAATTGTCCAAATTAATTCCCTACAACTGAATATTTTCCTAATTAAGAGAGCTTAAAAAATTCAAAATGTCCAGCAATTAACTCCCAAAACGTTGACAAAGCTGTCCAGATTTCTTCCTCCAAAACTGCTCAAATTGTCATTCAAATATTCCTTGATTTATGCCTTGTAACAGCCACGAATTGACCCCTCATTCAAGCCTCTTTATTCAGCAAATAAACCTGATTTAAACAGCTCTAACTCCCCTTTAAAAGAGTTTAAAAACCTGCTTAAAATTCATCATTCAATCAGCCTTGATTTACGCTTGTAACTTCTCAAAATTAATTCCCACTTTAAGCTACTTTATTCAACAATAAACAGTAGAAAACACCTAAAATAAACCGTCCAAAGGTTTAAAATGCAGCTTGAAACTCTCCTTGAAACACGCCTCAAAACCGCCATGCATTAATCCTTAAAACGCTAAAATTTGACTCCCCAATCTGATTGGAATTACTCCATCTAACTGTCCATTTTCACGTGAATAAGGTAGGAATAATTCATGCTAATTATCTCCATCTTCAAAGTAATTTGTTACACTTATCAAGGTGCACCCACTTACGGACTTCCTCGGACCATGCACATCAAACTCCATAGGAGTAACCTCGAACAAGGACTTAGACAAAATTAACTCCCTTGCATGGACTTGGTAACCTGAATTATACGTACCTTGGCCATCTTGGTCATCCTCCCCTTCTTCAAAAGGAATTGTCCTCAATTCTTCATCATCAAANGAATTCTTCATCATCATATTATGGTGCAAGATCTCCCACATTGAACGTGCTTGAAACTCCATACTTGCCTCTCAAATCAACCTTGTAGGCATTGTCATTAATCTTTTCCACCACCTCAAATGGACCCTCTACCCTTGGCATGAGTTTGTTCTTCCTTTGATTGGGAAACCTCTCCTTCCTCATGTAGATCCACACCAAGTCACCAACTTCAAAGCTTCTCACGTTCTTGACCCTTTTGTTGGCTTGCTTCTTGTAGACTTCATTAGCTTTCTCAATGTTCTTTCTCACCTCTTTAAGCATTTTGATCATGAACTCGGCTTGCTCTTTGGCACCTCCATGCACGAACTTGTCTTGTGGTAGAGCAATGAGATCAATTGGAACATAGGGATTAGAACCATGGACCACTTCAAAAGGAGAGTACTTTGTAGTAGTACTAGGAGTCCTATTATAAGCAAACTAGGCATGAGCTAGCTTGATATCCCAATCTTTGGTGCTCTTACTAACCAAGGTCCTAAGCAAAGAACCTAGCACTCTATTCACCACCTCGGTTTGACCATCGGTTTGTGGGTGATGTGAAGTAGAAAATAGCAACTTGGTTCCCTTTAACCGCCACAAAGACTTCCAAAAATGACTTAGAAACTTTGTGTCTCGATCAGAAACAATGGTGCGTGGAACCCCATGGAAACGCACTATCTCATCAAAGTATAATTTGGCCACCTTCATAGCATCTTCAGTTTTGTGACAATGAATAAAGTGAGCCATCTTTGAAAAACGATCAACCACCACCATTATTGAGTCCTTACCCCTTTGAGTTCTAGNACCTTTGAGTTCTAGGTAAAGCCTCAATAAAATCCATGCTTATGTCCTCCCAAGGTCTCTTTGGAATCGGCAATGGTTTATAAAGACCCTTGTGAAACACCATCTTTGCCCTTTGACAAGTAGAGCAACGAGCTACAACATGGTGGACAATAGACAACATGTTAGGCCAATAAAAGTGAGCTTGAAGAAGCTCCATAGTCTTTTGAACTCCAAAATGACCAGCTAGACCACCTCCATGTGCCTCATGAATCAATAAGCTTCGAATTGGGCACTTAGGAATGCATAATCTATTTCCCTTGAAAAGAAAATCATTTTGTAAGGAAAATAAATCATAAACTCCATTCACGCATTTCTCCAAGATAGCCTTGAAATCATCATCCTCCTTGTAGTATTCTTTGATCAATTCGAACCCAAGCATCTTAGCTTCAACAACTCCAAGTAAAGTATGCCTCCTAGATAAGGCATCCGCAACAACATTTGCCCTTCCACTCTTGTATTTGGATGAAATGATAATTGTTTGCAAGAACTCCACCCACTTAGCATGCCTTGAATTCAACTTCTTTTGGCCATGTATGAATCTCAAAGACTCATGATCAGAATGTAATATGAATGGTTGTGGCCTCAAATAATGTGACCAATGATCCAAAGCCCTCACCATTGCATAGAACTCCTTGTCATAGGTGGAATAATTCAGCTTGCCTTGGCTCAATTTCTCACTAAAGTACGCAATTGGACGCCCCTCTTGAATCAACACGGCACCAATTCCCCTCCCACTTGCATCACATTCAACTTCAAATGGCTTTGAGAAATCTGGAAGTGCTAGGATTGGTGTGTTGCACATCTTCTCTTTGACCTCTTCAAATGCCTTTTGAGCTTGGGGAGTCCACTCAAATGAACCCTTCTTTGTGCACTCGGTTATAGGAGCCATGAGAGTGCTAAAATTGCGAATGAACCTCCTATAAAAGGAAGCTAATCCATGGAATGAGCGCACCTCTGATACGCATATTAATGAGCAAAACTTCGAGGGTTTGGGTTTGATTGAAGGTGGAAAACAAGATGCAACCATGGGGGAGTTAGTGGCCTATGGAGACACAAGACTCCTAGGGTTGGCTAGGGTGGATTTCTACGTGTGCATGGTGACATGTACAAGCTTACTCACGTAGTTTTCAAGCAAGTATAAAGTTAGTAGTTTAGAAATGTTGAGCTATATGGGTTTTCTTCCCACGTCATTTGATAGGGTTTTACCATATGGTGTTTTGTTATTTTCTTGATTAGTTTATGAGTCAAGGTTGATGGAATCAAGCATGAGAAACACAAAAATGGAGGTTTCTTGAAATAAAGATTGAATCTTGAAGAGTTTCTTGAAGTTCTTGAAATCGCAAGTCCAACAAAAATCAACGAGAATCAAAGCAAGTTATATGGCGGGATTTTGGACAGATTTTTGGAAGATTGGGCAACGTTGTCAACACGGTTTTTCAAGTTGTTTGACTTGGTCAACCTTGGGTTGTTATTCGGAAATATGGTGACTAGATTTGATTTGCAAAATATCTAAGATTTAGACTAGAAATCAGATTACAAAATATATGGTGCAAATATTGTATCCGGTTTTGATAAGATTTTCTTGTTATCCTAATCTTAGTTTGTTATACCATATATCTAAGGTAGTTAGGATATGTTTAGAATTCTGAAATATTATGTGATATGTTTAGCCTATAAATAGGATGTAAAATACATCAATAAAATTCAGATTTGAGTAATTAAACACAAAGTGTTTCCGGTTTTTATTGTTTCACGAAGAAAACAAAATTTTGAGAGTTTCTTGTGAGAAATTCGATTGAGTGAGTGGTGCTTTTGCTTTATCTCACGTGAGGATAGTTCTTAGGATTTGAGGGTGCTTTGCTTTAATCAAATTCTACCAATTATTCGCCTTAGAAGTTCAGATTTGTGGTGCGTGGCTTTATCAAATTTGAAGTCTAAGTTTCTTTGTGTGAGTGGCGTTTGTTTATAACAAAATTCACATCAACTTTTGGTGCTTTCGTTGAGAGATTCATTCAATCTCAAGTGTTCAATATCAATTATCATGGCTCAAGAAGGTGGAGACGAAAATCCACAAGGATTCACGAAAGGTTTGAGCTTGGCTCAAGCAAAGGAGCTACGTATGCAAGGGGAGATTGACGAGTTAAAGGCTCGTTTAGATGAAGTCCTAACCATCATGGCTTCTACCAAAAAAACTCCTACTAAATCTAAACAAGAGGAGGGCTCATCATCAAGTGAAAGTGAGCAAGAAAGTGTGAGGAGTGTACGTAAACCAAAAAAGGGATACTCATCAAGTTCTAGTGACGATGAGGAACCAAGATCAAGGCACAAACATAAGGGAAAGATGAGGGATGATGATCGAAATCTTAAACTCGAAATTCCTGAGTTTAATGGAGGTATGGATCCTGAAAAATTTCTAGATTGGATTCGTAGGGTTGAGAGGATTTTTCGTTACAAAGAATATGATGATCATAAGTCCTATAAATTGGCGGAATTAAAACTCACTTCCTATGCAAGTTTATGGCTTGAGGGTTTACAAAGAAAGAGAAGGAAAGAAGGTAGATCAAAAATATCTTCATGGTCTAAATTAAAAAGGGAGATGAGGAAACGTTTTGTTCCTCAAGATTTCGAGCAAAACAATTTCATCAAGATGCATACATTAAAACAAGATAGAAAAACGGTTGATGAATACATTGTGGAGTTTGAAAAATTGATCATGATTTGTGATTTAGAAGAGAAGGAGGACCACAAAGTGGCTCGTTTTGTGGCTGGTCTAGATGAAAATATAAGGGAGAAGGTCGAATTACAACCTTATTGGACCTTTGATGAAGTTTGTAGAGTGGCAGCAAGGGTTGAGAAACAAGTTGCACGCAAAACAAAGACATACTTCAAAACCTATGATTCTAAAGAAAAGCGTGATACTTTTCCTCAAAAACCAAACTTTGATAAGGTTACTAAACCACCCTTCATCAAGGATAAGAGTTCAACTTCAAAGCCCCAAAGTAGTGATTCACGCATTGTTTGTTTCAAGTGTAAAGGGCAAGGTCACATTCAAAGAGATTGTCCTCATGCTAGGGTCACAACAACTCGAAATTGGGTAGATGGGGAAAGCCTTGAAGAAGAGGAGGAGATGTATGGGGATGAGGGAGAGGAAGAGTATGCCAATTATGAAAATATGGAGGAAGAAACGGAGGAAGTCCAACCAGAAACACAAGGCCAATCCTTGGTGTTACGTAGGGTATTACAATCTCAAAGTGCACAACCTTTGGAGAGTCAAAGGGATAAAATTTTTCTCACAAGGTGTAATGTTCAAGGCAAGCTTTGTGATGTAATCATAGATACTGGAAGTTGCACAAATGTAGTATCTACGTTGTTGGTGGAAAAGCTCGCAATTCCTACAAAGATACATCCTCAACCATACAAGCTACATTGGCTTAGCAACACAAGCGATGTTAAGGTAAACAAACAAGCCTTGATTGCGTTTAAAATTGGTAAATTTGAGGATCAAGTACTTTGTGATGTTTGTCCTATGGATGCTTGTCATATATTATTGGGTAGACCTTGGCAATATGACCGTTTTGTGAAGTTTAATGGAAGAACAAATGTCTATATTGTGCGCAAGAACCCTAATGAAAAATCATATGCATTAAAACCCTTGATGATTTCTAAACCTAAAACAAGCATGGGTAATTCTAAAGGTGTTTTGTTGGTGGGTGGAAAGGAGTTAGAAAGGGAGTTGAAAACAAGTTCTATGTCTTATATGTTGTTAGCCAAAGAGGTACAAGATGAAGCCCCAGAGATTCCTAGGGTTTTGCATCCTATGTTGAATGAGTTTTCAGATGTGTTTCCTAATGAGTTGCCACCAGGATTACCACCCATACGTGGAATTGAACATCAAATTGATCTTATTCCTGGGTCTCAAATTCCTAACAAGCCTGCATATAGATGTAATCCAGAGGAGACAAAGGAGATACAAAGGCAAATTGAGGAATTAATGGAGAGGGGGTACGTGAGAGAGAGCATGAGTCCATGTGCTGTGCCTACATTAATAGTACCTAAGAAGGATGGGACTTGGAGAATGTGTATTGATTCAAGGGCAGTTAACAATATAACCGTCAAGTATAGGTTTCCTATACCTAGATTGGATGATTTGCTAGATGAATTACATGGTTCTCAATTATTTTCAAAGATTGATTTAAGGAGTGGATATCATCAGATTCGAATGAAGGAAGGTGATGAATGGAAAACAGGTTTTAAAACAAAGCTAGGGCTTTATGAATGGTTAGTCATGCCTTTTGGGTTAACTAATGCACCTAGTACGTTTATGAGGTTGATGAATGAGGTCTTAAAGCCATACATTGGTAAGTTTGTAGTGGTATATTTAGATGATATTTTGGTGTATAGCAAGAGTGTTAATGATCATCTAAGCCATCTAAGGAGTGTGTTTGGGACATTACGAGAACAAAAGCTCTATGCTAAGCTCGAAAAGTGTTATTTCATGGTACCAAGTGTGACGTTTTTGGGGTATATTGTGTCCAAAGATGGGGTTTCTGTTGATCCATCTAAAGTGGAAGCTATAAAATCATGGCCAACACCAAAAAACGTGACTGAAGTACGTGCTTTTCATGGGTTAGCCTCGTTCTATAGGAGGTTTGTGAAGAATTTTTCATCTGTTGTTGCTCCTATAACCGAATGCATTAAGAAGGATAAGCCTAAGTTTGAGTGGACTAAGGGGGCACAAGAAGCTTTTGAATTGATTAAGAAGTTGCTTTGTAACACACCCATACTAGCCTTACCAGATTTCTCTAAACCATTTGAAGTAGAGACGGATGCAAGTGGGGTTGGAATTGGTGCTGTTCTAGTCCAAGGGAAGAGGCCAATTGCTTACTTTAGTGAGAAATTGAATGGTGCTAAACTGAACTATTCTACATATGACAAGGAGTTCTATGCCATTATTAGAGCTTTGGATCATTGGAGTCATTATTTAAGGCCTAATCACTTCATATTACATTCTGATCATGAAGCTTTGAAGCACATTAATGGTCAACAAAAATTGAATCCAAGACATGCTAAATGGGTTGAATTTTTGCAATCTTTTCACTTCTCTTCAAAGTACAAAACGGGGAAGTCTAATGTTGTTGCTGATGCTTTGTCAAGAAGGTATACTTTGCTTGGTGTTTTGAACTTTAAGTTGCTTGGATTAGAGTTGATAACACAATTTTACGAGCAAGATGGTGATTTTGGACCAATAATGGCGCAACTTTCAAAGGGTTCTATGAGTTCCTATGTGCTACATGATGGGTTTTTGTTTAAAGGTAATCTATTGTGCATACCTAAGTGTTCTATACGTGAGTTGCTAGTAAGGGAGGCTCATGGAGGAGGTATTGCTGGACATTTTGGCATTACAAAGACACTAACCATGTTGCAAGAACATTTTTATTGGCCAAAGATGATTGTTGATGTTGAGGCCATAATTGCTCAATGTGCTACTTGTCAAAAGGCAAAGGCAGCCTTTCATCAAGGTTTTTATACTCCATTGCCAGTGCCAGAGGGACCTTGGGAGGATGTTTCTATGGATTTCATTGTAGGGTTACCAAGGACAGCAAGGGGAAAAGATGCTATTATGGTAGTGGTTGATAGATTTTCAAAGATGGCTCATTTTACACCATGTCACAAGACAGATGATGCTATGAATGTGGCTGATTTATACTTTAAAGACATCATAAGGTTACATGGGGTTCCAAAGACTATTGTAAGTGATAGAGACACAAAGTTCATGAGCTACTTTTGGAAGTCACTTTGGAGGTTAATAGGCACGAAACTTTTGTTTAGCACATCTTATCATCCTCAAACAGATGGGCAAACAGAAGTCACTAATCGAACACTAGGGGTTTTGTTGCGTGGTTTGGTTAGTAAGACACAAAAAGATTGGGATTTGAAGCTTGCTCATGCTGAATTTGCTTATAATAGGTCACCTACTTATGCTACTAAGCACTCACCTTTCGAGATTGTCTATGGAGTTAATCCTAAGTTACCAATTGATTTTGTAAGTATTCCTAAAGGGGAGTTGGTACACAAAGATGCCAAGACTAAGGTTGAGTATATGCAAAAACTTCATGCAGAAGTAAGGGCTCGAATTGAGAAGGTTAATGATATTTACAAGGCACGAGCAAACAAACATAAATCACAACATGTCTACAAAGAAGGGGATTTGGTTTGGTTACACTTGAGGAAGGAAAGATTTCCAAATCAAAGGAAGAATAAACTTATGCCTCGTTGTGATGGACCGTTCAAGATCATAAGTAAAGTGGGGGATAATGCTTATAAATTGGAATTACCAGGAGAATATGGAGTCCATGCTACTTTCAACATTGGTGATTTAGCTCCTTATGTTCCTGATGACCAACTTCGAGGTTTGAGGACAAACTCTTTTGAAGAAGAGGAGGATGATACGCATATCAATGAGCAAAACTTCGAGGGTTTGGGTTTGATTGAAGGTGGAAAACAAGAAGCAACCTTGGGGGAGTTAGTGGCTTATGGAGACACAAGGCTTCTTGGGTTGGCTAGGGTGGATTTCTACGTGTGCATGGTGACATGCACAAGCTTATTCACGTAAATGTAAAGCAAGTATAGTTAGTAGTTTAGAAGTGTTGAGCTATATGGGTTTTCTTCCCACGTCATTTGATAGGGTTTTACCATATGGTGTTTTGTTATTTTCTTGATTAGTTTATGAGTCAAGGTTGATGGAATCAAGCATGGGAAACACAAAAATGGAGGTTTCTTGAAATAAAGATTGAATCTTGAAGAGTTTCTTGAAGTTCTTGAAATCGGAAGTCCAACAAAAATCAACGAGAAACATAGCAAGTTATATGGCGGGATTTTTGAAAGATTTTTGAAGATTTGGGCAACGTTGTCAACGGTGATTTCCGTGTTGTTTGACTTGGTCAACTTAAGTTTGTTTTTCGGAAATATGGTCCTTAGATTTGATTCTCAAAATATCTAAGATTTAGACTAGAAATCAGATTACAAAATATATGGTGCAAGATTGTATCCGGTTTTTGATAAGATTTTCTTGTTATCCTAATCTTAGTTTGTTATACCATATATCTAAGGTAGTTAGGATATGTTTAGGATTCTGAAATATTATGTGATATGTTTAGCTATAAATAGGATGTAAAATACATCAATAAAATTCAGATTAGCTTGATTGAAAAACATAAGTTTTCCGGTTTTTATTGTTTCACGAAGAAAACAAAAACTTGAGAGTTTCTTGTGAGAAATTCGATTGAGTGAGTGGTGCTTTGTGCTTTATCTCACGTGAGGATAGTTCTTAGGATTTGAGGGTGCTTTGCTTTAATCAAATTCTACCAATTATTCGCCTTAGAAGTTCAGATTTGTGGTGCGTGGCTTTATCAAATTTGAAGTCTAAGTTTCCTTTGTGTGAGTGGCGTTTGTCTATAACAAAATTCACATCAACCTCCGTGAGTGTCTTGGGACTAGGCCATGATGGAATAGCCTCAATCTTGCTAGGATCATTTTTCACGCCTTCACCTGAAATAATGTAACCAAGAAAAGTGACCTCATATAGCATAAAATTACATTTTTCAAGTTTTCCATACAATTTTTGCTTTCTTAATACAGTGAAAACTTCAAATAAATGTTTCAAATGTTCATCCCCATTCTTGCTATAAATGAGAATGTCATCAAGGTACACCACCACGAACTTGCCAAGGAAAGGCCTCAACACCTCGTTCATTAACCTCATGAAAGTGCTAGGAGCATTGGTGAGCCCAAATGGCATGACAAGCCACTCATACAAACCGTGCTTAGTCTTGAAAGCAGTCTTCCATTCATCCCCTTCTCTCATTCGAATTTGATGGTAGCCACTCCTCAAATCAACTTTGGAGAAAACATTAGAACCACTCAATTCATCAAGCATGTCATCAAGTCTTGGGATAGGAAACCTGTACTTGATAGTAATGTTATTAACAGCCCTACTATCAATACACATACGCCATGTACCATCCTTTTTAGGAACCAAAAGAGCAGGAACAGCACAAGGACTCATAGACTCACGCACATACCCCATACTCATCAACTCCTCTATTTGACGTTGTAACTCCTTAGTTTCCAAAAGATTACTCCTATAGGCAGGTTTGTTAGGCAAAGGAGCACCAATTTGATGTTCAATCCCCCTCAAAGGTGGTAACCCAATAGGTAACTCATCCGGAAAAACATCCTCAAAGTCCTTAATCAATTTAGCCAATTTGGGGTTTTGACTAACAAAATTTTCGTGGACTTCTTTAGAGTACAACAAGTATAACTCATCCTCACCATCAATCTCCCTTTCAAATTCCTTAAGAGTAAGTAATGAAACATCCTTAGATTGTTTTGGATTTTGAGACAAACGTGGGGGTGGTAAGGGGTGCAATTTTTTTTGTTTCCCATGGTGAGTTATAGTGTAAGTGTTATGGTACCCATCATGTTGAGATTTACGATCAGTTTGCCAAGGTCTACCAAGAAAAATATGACAAGAATCCATAGACACGATATCACACAATTGAGTATCATGATAAGACCCAATGGAAAAACTAACCATGCATTGTTTTCTAACCCCCATGCTAGAATTAGAGTCTAACCAGCTCAATTTATAAGGATGTGGGTGATTTGTAGTTGTAAGTCCAAGCCTAGTTACCAAAGTTTTTGAAACCGTGTTGGCCTCACTACCACCATCAACAATCAAATCACATACCTCGCCTTTAACCTTGCACTTGGTGATGAAGATATGCTGCCTTTGTGGTGCTAAAGGCTCCTCAATATGAGCTTGCAACACACTTCTTACAACCAGATTTTGTTTGGCCTCTTCTTCTGTAAAACATTGATCTTCCTCCTCGTCTTCTTCAGTAGGATTCACATCCTCCACTTCTTCAATCTCGAAATCTTCCCAATTCACAGTTTGATTGGCAATAAGCTTCACCTCTTGCATGGTCAATGCCCTTGAATTAGGACAATCCTTCTTGAAGTGACCCCTTCCTCCACATTTGTAACAAACAATGTCACTTAGCTTGAAATCATTCTTGTCTTTCTTAGGTGGGTCATTGTTTTTGACAAGAGAAGAACCATCCTTGAT
This sequence comes from Suaeda aralocaspica, assembly GCA_016808085.1. Classification (NCBI taxonomy): domain Eukaryota; kingdom Viridiplantae; phylum Streptophyta; class Magnoliopsida; order Caryophyllales; family Amaranthaceae; genus Suaeda; species Suaeda aralocaspica. Next base: position 209,001 of record PYUH01001442.1, read on the forward strand.
AGGGAAGGTTGGTTTTCGTGCCACTTGAGGAATGTAGGTAGACTTCTTTTTCTTCCTCTTTGAATCAAATTTTACCACAAGTTTGCAAGCTTCAACAAAGGTTAAATTGGTGTAACCTTCCAGCCTTTCTTGCAACTCTTGGTCCAAGCCAGCCACAAAACGCCCCATTTTGAGTTCTTCATTCTCCGTGACTTCACACACAATTGCAAGTCTATCAAACTCCTTGATGTAGTCCTCAACAGGATCACCATTTTGTTGTAAAGTGCTCCACTTCACATATTGGCTTTGTTTGTAATTGTGAGGAATAAAACGATCCCTCATTCTTTTCTTTAGTTTGCTCCAAGTAGAGATGGAAGCTTTTCCCCTAAGGGTACGCCCCCTTTGTTCTCCTTGCAACCAACTATCACCATAGCCTTTCAATTTGACTTTGGCAATTTTATATCTCTGCTCCTCTTCTTGAGTATCCTTCTAGGCAGCAAGGTTCCCTTGTAGATTGGCATTTGTTTCGGCCAACCTCTCTTAGCTAGCAATGGATCGATTTAGAGCATCCAAAGCCACCCTCAAGTCTTGATTCTCTCCCATGGTATGTAGGTATTCGTCCCCTTTGGAAGAATTTTAGAAAACTCCCCCCCTACCTGACGCGCCAAATGATGTGTAAACAAATAGGTAAACTTGTTCACAATGGGTTAAGAATGCGAGTAATATTTTTAGATCACAGAAGGAATAATATTTTGGAGTAATCAAGAAAGTCTAGCGGAACTCTCACCCTTAACTTGAGGATATAACAAGGAGGAACTCTCACTCACTTGTTTGGGCGTAGTAGTGTTTAGGGAACTCTCAACCTAGACGACAACTACAAGTTTAGCTTTAGGAACTCTCACTAAAACTACACTCCTTCAAATTTGAGACACTCTCGAATTTGGGCAAATAACTTTAACTTACACAAGTCAAAATTAACAAACAAACTTAAAAGTTTAGGCAATATTCTCATCTGATGTTCATTCATAATTTGCACGCTATTTATAGCCTTAGCACATCATCTACTTGCATCCTTACTTAGCTAAAATAAACAACAATTCAACAATTCTAAAACTGAAATAAAGGGCAGATTAATTGGCTCATAATTGTCCAAATTAATTCCCCATTACAACTGAATATTTTCCTAATTAAGAGAGCTTAAAATAATTCAAAATGTCCAGCAATTAACTCCCAAAACGTTGCACAAAGCTGTCCAGATTTCTTCCTTCAAAACTGCTCAAATTTGTCATTCAAATATTCCTTGATTTATGCCTTGTAACAGCCACGAATTGACCCCTCATTCAAGCCTCTTTATTCAGCAAATAAACCTGATTTAAACAGCTCATAACTCCCCTTTAAAAGAGTTTAAAAACCTGCTTAAAATTCATCATTCAATCAGCCCTTGATTTACGCTTGTAACTTCTCAAAATTAATTCCCACTTTAAGCTACTTTATTCAACCAATAAATCAGTAGAAAACACCTAAAATAAACCGTCCAAAGAGTTTAAAATGCAGCTTGAAACTCTCCTTGAAACACGCCTCAAAACAGCCATGCATTAATCCTTAAAACGGCTAAAATTTGACTCCCCAATCTGATTGGAATTACTCCATCTAACTGTCCATTTTCACGTGAATAAGGTAGGAATAATTCATGCTAATTATCTCCATCTTCAAAGTAATTGGTTACACTTATCAAGATGCACCCACTTGCGGACTTCCTCGGACCATGCACATCAAACTCTATAGGAGTAACCTCGAACAAGGACTTAGACAAAATTAACTCCCTTGCATGGACTTGGTAACCTGAATTATACGTACCTTGGCCATCTTGGTCATCCTCCCCTTCTNTACTTAAGAGTTGCATGGTCAGTGTAATCAATAATTTTCGAACCTACAAGATAAGCACAAAATTTATCTAATGCATTAAACAATAGCAAGCAACTCTTTTTCCGTGGTGGCATAGTTGACTTGAGCTTCATCCAAGGTCTTACTAGCATATTAAATAGCATGTAGGACCTTATCCCTCCTTTGACTTAAAACTGCACCAACTGCAAAATCACTAGCATCACACATTATGTCGAAAGGTTCGAATCGGGAGATTGTATAATAGGTGCCAAAATTAATGCATTTTTGATCATATTAAAGGACTCAAGACATTCATCAGTGAATTTAAACTCAGCATCTTTCAAAAGCAATTGAGTTAGTGGTTTCGCAATTTTAGAAAAATCCTTAATTCTGCGATAAAAACCAGCATGACCCAAAAAACTTCTTACCCCTTTAACATTCATCGAAGCTGGCAATTGCTCAATTACATGTATTTTCGCCTTATCCACCTCAATACCACGCTCGGACACCAAATGTCCCAATACTAATCCTTCATTGACCATGAAATGGCATTTTTCCCAATTTAAGACCAAAGTTACCTGCTCACATATTTCAAGAACTTTAGTCAAGTTAGTCAAACAGGAATCAAAATCAGAACCATAAACACTAAAATCATCTATGAAGACTTCCATAATAGACTCTATGAACTCTAAAAAGGTGCTCATCATGCAACGTTGGAAAGTAGCTGGTACATTACATAAACCAAAAGGCATTCTACGATATGCAAAAGTACCATAAGGTCATGTAAAAGTAGTTTTCTCTCTATTATCAGGATGGATGGGAATCTAAAAGAAACCCGAATATCCATCAAGGTAACAGAAATACTTATTGTTAGCTTACCTTTCCAACATTTGATCAATAAAAGGGAGGGGGAAATGATCCTTTTTAGTTACACCATTCAATTTTCTATAATCAATACACATTCTCCATCCTGTAAGAACTCTAGTAGGAATCAATTCATTCGCGATTTTTGAAAACAAAAAAATTAATAAAATCACAATTGTAATGAAATAATAATACTAGTCACCAAAAATTAAAATTATTATAACTAAGACTAAATTAAATTGATGAATAATAATAATAAATTATTACAAAGACATTAATGATACATAAAGGGGCATAATTTAACTTCGACACAACAAAATCATAATAGACCAAATTCTAATAAAAGTGCAAAAACCCAACAACAAAACACCTTAATAGCAACTACTCAATAGCAATAACATGAGAAAAAATATAATAGACCAAAGGTTAGAGCAAAGCCTAATGAAACCAGCTACGAAGAGGTCATGCGGTAGGCGGGGTTGATCTTCATTGTCTCTTTACAGACTGTTTTGCCTTGATGTATGTTTCACACATAACCATGGTCAGATAAAAGCAAAATCTATTCATCTACCTATCTAATGCTATACAGCAGTATAACACGCCAACATGCCCAATAAAAGACCTGAAAATAAAGCACAACATTCCCAAAACTGTTGTACAATAGTAGCAGAACAACCACAAAACAACCCTTAGAGAGCGGGATAATTAGCTCCAAAACAACCAGCAAACTATACAAGATTACCATGAATACAATCATAAAGATTGAACGTTAGACTCATTAATCACTTTTGCTTTGCTTCAAACGGAGAACACCAAAATGGCTTTCATGACATTCTCTACTTTTTCCCTGAACAACTTTCGTTAAAATGTACATGCTACTTCCATTAGTCACTTTACAGAGTTAATAACATCAAAAAGCAATGAAACCATGAGACAAACATCACACAACTGACTTGATGACCACAAATGGTAAATCACAATTCAAATAAACTAAGATGACTTTCAAAACCAAATTCTATTAGCTTAGATGTTAATTATAAAATAAGAGAACTATTATAATAAACTAATGAGTGGTTAATCATACACGTAAAAAGGCCTCTTGTCAATGTTGTTAGACACCAAATAGAAAAACTTCATAAAGACTCCAAACATTATCAGTATGTTATTCCAACTAAACTCACCACTTCTTCTCTTGAATTTAACTTGGTATCGCTTAAAGTAAGCTCTGGTTTCTTGAGCATTCACAAAGGCCTTCAAATACATCAGAACAGTATAAGCAAAAGCTTCCTAAAACCAAAATAACTTCAAAACAAAAACCCAAAAACAACATATAGGGGGAGAATGCAATATCAACAATTTAAGACACTCCAATCCTACAAATATATGTAATGAACTTACTTGAATTGACTAACTTACAAGTAAATGAACTAGTAGACTAAAAATTTATATTACAATTAACAGTAATTTGGAACTAATAGTGCTAGAAAATTGAGATGAAAATTTATATTGGTTAAAGGAGTCCGTAGTGAAAAGATTTATAATCTCCATTTTGTAGGTGCTTGAGTATAGATATGCTCATTTCCAAATTTATTTCACACTGCTAATGGCATAAAATCTCAATGTGAGAGAGTATCAAATAGCGGCGTGTGATACTGACATGAGAACAAAGATTCTTAGTTTTGTCCACCAGAAGCTTAATTTTTTCACCTCTGTCAAGAACCAGTAATTAATATGTCTCCGGAGGGGCCATCTCGGGCCTTGTCACTTTTTCGACCCGTTTTTTTACCACGTTCTATGGACATCCGCAGAACCCACCACGATCGTTTTCAGCCCCTAAACACCTCATAGCCTAACTCTGATGGCCTCTTCTAGAGAAGGGAAAAACAGCCTTATATGAAATCGTCTATGGCCTTCTTATCATCCCTCTTATGACCTTTTCACCCCGAATCCTTTTCTCTGGGTTCCTAATTTTACCTTACGGGCACCCCGGTCGACTTTTGGGATTTAGTTCTTCGGGATACCTGAACTCCAAAAAATAGTGAATAATAGCTTTTGATTTTGGCCCCCGGAGGGACTGTCTATGGACCTCCACAAAACCCCCCACAATCATTTTCGGCCACTAAACACCTCTAAGGACCCCTCTTATGGCCTCTTCTAGAGAGGGGAATAGCAGCCTTAAATGCAATCGTCTAAGGCCTTTTGATCATCCCCTATATAACCGTTTCACCCCGAATCCTTTGGTTTAGGTTATTATTTTTACCTTATAGGTAGCCTAGTCGATTTCCGGGATTTTTTTTTCGGGAACCCTTAACCCCATAAAATAGTTAATAGTAGTCGTTGTATCAGGCCTTGGGAAGTGTCGTCCCGTGCCCTGTCACTTTTTCGCCCCGTTTTTCTACCACGTTTTATGGACCTCCACAGAACCCCCATGATCGTTTTCGGCCGCTAAACACCTCTTAGGATCCCTCTTATGGCCTTTTCCATAGAGGGGAAAAACAACCCTATAAGCAATCGTCTAAGGCCTTCTTATCATCCCTCATATGACCTTTTCACCCCGAATCCTTTGGTCTGGGTTCCTATTTTTATCTTACAGGCACCCCTGTCAATTTGCGGGATTTTTTTTGACGCGACCCCTGAACCCCAAAAAACAGTGAATAATAGCCTTTGTTTTACGCCTGCGGAGTGGCTGTCCCGTGCCCCGTCACTTTTTCGCCTCATTTTTTACCACATGCTACGGAACACCACAACACCCCCCAAGATCCTTTTCTGGCCCAAAACGCGTCTTAGGATCCCTCTCATGGCCTCTTCTAGAGAGGGGAAAAACAGCCTTATATGCAATCGTGTAAGGCCTTCTTATCATCCCTCATATGACCTTTTCACCCCGAATCCCTTGGTATGGGTTCCTATATTTACCTTACCCGCACCCCGGTCGATTTTCGGGATTTTTTTCTGCGGGTCCCCGGAACCCCAAAAAACTGTGAATAATAGCATATGTTTCCGGCCCTCGGAGGAGCCCTCCTAGGTAGGTGATGTCACTTTTTCGCCCCATTTATCATACCACGTTCTATGGACCTCCATAGTACCTCCAACAGTTGTTTCCGGCCCCTAAATACCTCTTAGGATCGCTCTTATGGCCTCTTCTAGAGAGGGGAAAAACAACCTTCTATGGAATCGACTAAGGCCTTCTTATCATCGCTCATATGACCTTTTCACCCCGAATACTTTGGTCTGGGTTCCTGTTGTTACCTTACAGGCACACTGGTGAATTTGCGGGATTTTTATTTTCGGGCCTTTGTTTCAGGCCCCCGGAGGGGCCTTCCCGATCCAGTCACTTTTTCGCATAGTTGTTTTACCACATGCTACGGACCTCCACAGCGCCCCCCACGATCGTCCTCGGCCCCTAAACACCGCTTAGGATCCCTGTAATGGCCTTATATGCAATCGTCCAAGGTCTTCTTATCATACCCCATATAAACGTTTCACCCCGAATCCTTTGGTTTAGGTTATTATTTTTACCTTACAGGCACCCTGGTCGATTTCCGGGATTTTTTTTTTCGGGAACCCTAAACCCCATAAAATAGTTAATAATAGCCTTTGTATCAGGCCCCGGGAGGTGCCGTCTCGGGCCATGTCAATTTTTCGCCCCATTTTTCTACCACATTTTATGGACCTCAACAAAATCCCCACGATTGTTTTCGGCCCCTAAACACCTCTTAGGATCCCTCTTATGGCTTCTTCCATATAGGGGAAAAACAACCCTTTAAGAAATCGTCTAAGGCCTTCTTATCATCCCTCATATAACCTTTTCACCCCGAATCCTTTTCTCTGGGTTCCTATTTTTATATTACAGGCTCCCCGGTCAATTTGCAGGATTTTTTTTCCGCGACCCCTGAACCCCAAAACACAGTGAATAATAGCCTTTGTTTTACGCCCGCGGAGTGGCCGTCCCGTGCCCTGTCACTTTTTCGCCACATTTTTTTGCCACATGCGACAGACCCCCACAGCACCCCCTACGATTCTTTTGGGCCCCTAAACGCCTCTTAGGATCTCTCTTATGGCTTCTTCTAGAGAGGGGTAAAACAACCTTATATGCAATCGTGTAAGGCCTTCTTATCATCCCTCATATTACCTTTTCACCCCGAATCCTTTGGTATGGGTTCGTATATTTACCTTACGGGCACCCCGGTCGATCTTCGAGATTTTTATCTCCAGGACCCCTGAACCCCATAAAAATTGTGAATAATAGCCTTTGTTTCCGGCCCCAGCAGGGGCCGTCCTAGGTAGGTGATGTCACTTTTTCGCCCCATTTTTCATACCACGTTCTATGGACCTCCATAGTACCTCCAATAATTGTTTTCGGACCCTAAACACCTCTTAGGATCCCTCTTATGGCCTCTTCTATAGAGGGGAAAAACAACCTTAAATAGAATCGTCTAAGGCCTTCTTATCATCCCTCATATAACCTTTTCACCCCGAATACTTTGGTTAAGGTTCCTATTTTCACCTTATAGGCACCCCGGTCAATTTGCGGGATTTATTTTTCCAGGACCCCCGAACCCCAAAACACTATGAATAATAGCCTTTGTTTCAGGCCCCTAGAGGGGCCGTCCCGTGCTGTCACTTTTTCGCCTAGTTATTTTACCACATGCTATAGACCTCTACCGCGCCCCGCACAATCGTTTTCGGCCTCTAAACACCTCTTAGGATCTCTCTTATGGCCTCTTCCGAAGCGGGGAAAAACAACCTTATAAGCAATGGTGTAAGGCCTTCTTATCATCCCTCATATGACCTTTTCAACCTGAATCCTTTGCTCTGGGTTCCTAATTTTACCTTATGGGCACCCCGGTCGATTTTCGGGATTTAGTTCTTAGGGATACCTGAACCCCAAAAAATATTGAATAATAGCATTTGTTTTCCGCCCCCGGTGGGGCCTTCTATGGACCTCCACAGAACCCCCCACAAACTTTTTGGCCCCTAAATACCTCTTAGGATCCCTCTTATGGCCTCTTCTAGAGAAGGGAATAACAGCCTTATATGCAATCGTCTAAGTCCTTCTTATCGTCCCCCATACAACCATTTCACCCCGAATCCTTTGGTTTAGGTTATTATTTTTACCTTACAGGCACCCTGGTCGATTTTCGTGATTTTTTTTTTCGGGAACCCTAAACCCCAAAAAACAGTTAATAATAGCCTTTGTATCAGGCCCCGGGAAGTGCCGTCTCGGGCCTTGTCACTTTTTCGCCCGTTTTTCAACCATGTTTTATGGACCTCCACAGAACCCCCCATGATTGTTTTCGGCCCCTACACTCCTCTTAGGATCCCTCTTATGGTCTCTTCCATAGAGGAGAAAAACAACCCTATAAACAATCGTCTAAGGCCTTCTTATCATCCATCATACGACCTTTTCACCCCGAATCCTTTGCTCGGGGTTCCTATTTTTATCTTACAGGCACCCCGGTCAATTTGCAGGATTTTTTTTTCCTCGACCCGTGAACCCAAAAAACAGTGAATAATAGCCAATGTTATACGCCCCCGGAGGGGCCGTCCCGTGCCCCGTAAATTTTTCGCCTCATTTTTATACCACATGCTACGGACCTCCACAACACCCCCCACGATCCTTTTCGGCCCCTAAACGCCTCTTAGGATTTCTCTTATGGCCTCTTCTAGAGAGGGGAAGAACAACCTTATATGTAATCGTGTAAGGCCTTCTTATTATCCCTCATATGACATTTTCACCCCGAATCCTTTGGAGGGGTTCCTATATTTACCTTACGGGCACCCCGGTCGATTTTCTGGATTTTTTTTTTCAGGACCCCTGAACCCCAAAAAATAGTGAATAATGGCCTTTGTTTCAGGCCCCTAGAGGGGCCGTCTCGTGCCTGTCACTTTTTCACCTAGTTATTTTACCACATGCTATGGACCTCCACAGCGCCCCCCACGATCATTTTCGACCCATAAACACCTCTTAGGATCCCTCTTATGGCCTCTTCCGGAGAGGGGAAAAACAGCCTGATATGCAATGATGTAAGGCCTTCTTATCATCCCTCATATGACCTTTTCACCTCGAATCCTTTGCTTTGGGTTCCTAATTTTACCTTACGGGCACCCCGGTCGATTTTCGGGAAATATTTCTTCGGGATACCTGAAACCAAAAAAATAGTGAATAATAGCTTTTGTATCAGGCCCCAGGAGGGGCCGTCTATGGACCTCCACAGATTCCCCCACGATCGTTTTCGGCCCCTAAACACCTCTTAGGATCCCTCTTATGGCCTCTTCTATAGAGGGAGATAACAAACTTATATGCAATCATCTAAGGCCTTCTTATCATCCCCTGTATAATCGTTTCACCCCGAATCCTTTGGTTTAGGTTATTGTTTTTACATTACAGGCACCCTGGTCGATTTTCGGGATTTTTTTTTGGGAACCCTAAACCCCAAAAAATAGTTAATAATAGCCTTTGTAACAGGTCCCGGGAAGTGTCGTCCCGGGCCATGTCACTTTTCCGCCCCGTTTTTCTACCACGTTTTATGGACCTCCACAGAACCCCCCATGATTGTTTTCGGCTCCTAAACACCTCTAGGGATCCCTCTTATGGCTTCTTCCATAGAGGGGGAAAACAGCCCTATATGTAATCGTGTAAGGCCTTCTGATCATACCTCATTTGACCTTTTCACCCCGATTCCATTGGTCTGGGTTCCAATCTTAATCTTATAGGCACCCTGGTCAATTTGCGGGATTTTTTTTTTCCGCGACCCCTCAACCCCAAAAAACAGTGAATAATAGCCTTTGTTCTAGGCCCCTGGAGGGGCCGCCCCGTTCCCCGTCACTTTTTCGCCTCGTTTTTTACCACGTGATGTGGTCCTCGACGACACCCCCCACAATCGTTTTCGGCCCCTTTATATCTCTTGGGATCCCTCTTATGGTCTCTTCCAAAGAGGGGAAAAACAACCCTATATGTAATCATATAAGGCCTTCTTATCATCCCTCATATATCCTTGTCACCCCGAATCTTTTGGTATAGGTTCCTAAATTTAACTTACGGGCACCCTGGTTGACTTTCAGGATTTTTTTCTCCGGGACCCCTGAACCCCAAAAAACTCTGAATAATAGCCTTTGTTTCCGGCCCCCGGAGGGGCCGTCCTAGGTAGGTGATGTCACTTTTTCGCCCCATTTTTCATACCACGTTTTATGGACCTCCATAGTACCTCCTACAATCATTTTCGGCCCCTAAACACCTCTTAGGATCCCTCGTATGGCCTCTTCTAGATAGGGGAAAAATAGCCTTATATGCAATCGCCTAAGGCCTTCTTATCATCCCTCATATGACCTTTTCACCCCCGAATACTTTGGTCTGGGTTCCTATTTTCACCTTACTGGCTCCCCGGTCAATTTGTGGGATTTTTTTTTCCCGGGAGCCCTGAACCCCAAAAAACAGTGAGTAATAGCTTTTGTTTCAGGCCCCCTGAGGGGTCGTCCCGTGCCTGTCACTTTTTCGCCTAGATTTTTTACCACATGCTATGGACCTCCACAGCGCACCCCACGATCGTTTTTGGCCCCTAAACATGTCTTAGGATCCCTCTTATGGCCTCTTCCGGAGAGGGGAAGAATAGCCTTATATGCAATGGTGTAAGGCCTTCTTATCATCCCTCATATGACCTTTTCACCCCGAATCCTTTGCTCTGGGTTCATAATTTTATCTTATGGGCACCCTGGTCGATTTTCGGGATTTAGTTCGTCAGGCTACCTGTACCTCCAAAAAGAGTGAATAGGAGCTTTTGTTTCCGGCCCCCAGAGGGGCCGTCTATGGACCTCCACAGAACCCCCCACGATCGTTTTCGGCCCATAAACACCTCTTAGGATCCCTCTTATGGCCTCTTCTAGAGAGGGGAATAATAGCCTTATATGCAATCATCTAAGGCCTTCTTATCATCCCCCATATAACCGTTTCACCCCGAATCCTTTGGTTTAGGTTATTATATTTACATTACAGGCTCGATGGTGAATTTCCGGGATTTTTTTTTTCGTGAACCTTAAACCCCAAAAAACAGTTAATAATAGCCTTTGTATCAGGCCCCCGGAAGTGCCGTCCCGGGCCTTGTCACTTTTTCGCCCCGTTTTTCTACCACGTTTTATGGACCTCCACAGAACCCGCCACGATTGTTTTCAGCCCCTAAATACCTCTTAGGATCCCTCTTATGGCCTCTTCCAGAGAGGGGAAAAACAACCTTATATGCAATCGTGTAAGGCCTTCTTATCATCCCTTATAAGACCTTTTCAACCCGATTACTTTGTTCTGGGTTCCTATTTTTACCTTACGGGGACCCCAATCAATTTCCTAGATTTTTTTTTTCTCGAACCCAGGAAGCCCAAAAAACGGTGAATAATAGCATTTGTTTTAGGCCCCTAGAGGGGCCGTCTCGTGCGCCGTCACTTTTTCACCTCGTTTTTCACCACGTTATGTGGAACTCAAAAGCACCCCCCAAGGTCGGTTTCGGCCCCTACACATCTCTTAGGATCCCTCTAATGGCCTCTTCCAAAGTGGGGAAAAATAGCCTAATATGCCATCGTATTTGGCCTTCTTATCATTCCTCATAGGACATTTTCACCCCGAAACCTTTGGTCTGGGTTCCTAATTTTACCTTACAGGAACCCGGGTAAATTTTTGGGATTTTTTTTTTCGAGACTCCTGAACCCAAAAAAACAGTGAATAATAATAGCCTTTATTTCAGACTCACGGACCGACCCGGGCCCCGTCACTTTTTTGCCTTGTTTTTTTAACACGTACTATGGACCTCCTCAGAACCCCCCACGATCGTTTTCGGCCGCTAAACACATCATACGATCCCTCTTATGGCCCCTTCCGGAGAGGGGAAAAAACAGTGTTTTATCCAATCGTCGAAGGCCTTCTTATCATCCCTCATATGACCTTTTCACCGCGAATCCTTTGGTCTGGGTTCGTATTTTAACTTATGGACGCCCTCGTTGATTTTTGGGATTTTATTTTCTGGGACCCTAAACACCACTTAGGATCCCTCTTATGGCTCTTCTAGAGAGGGGATGTAATACCCTCCATTTTGACGTATTTTAAGAAAGTATTTTTGTACTTTATTCGTATAATTTTAATATTTTCACTGAAAAAAAAATATGTTCAATAGGGATATTAAATAAAAAGGAATTAATAATAATTAAATAAATAAAACAAATAATAAGTTTTGATTGAAAGTAATTATTTCTGTTCTTAAATTGTATTTTGATGTGAGTTTTCGTGTAAACAAAAACTCACAAGGGAAGAGACTAAAATTTCGAACCTATAAAGACCAAGTCACCAAGATTCTCAATTTTAGGTTTATCAATTAGTCCTTTGATTAAAGCCTAAGCACCTTCAAAGCTACTAATAAATCCCAATAGTATAAAGAAATTAATCACCAACTCTTAATTTTTTTGCGGATTTTGTTTTCAAGTAAACAAACAAACTTTTTTTTATTCAACTCTAAGTTAATTAATTACATCCTAATGTTGAGATTATTTATAGGTATAACCAACAACAAAATCCTAATAAAAATAGACTGAAAATCACGCGTAAGACTACGAAAATTCGGCCCCTACAACATACACACAACAAGATAAGTATGCCACCTCATCATGCAACTTGCACTTGATCTTATCTTGTCTAACAAACTCTAACTAACTAACAAATCAAGAAAATATCCTAACAAATAATCTAAATAACTAATTAACAAGATAATCATCAGATTTTAAGCTAAAATCACGCCATTTGCTTGGAGCCCAAGAACCAAGAAAATCGTCCAAAAACTCGCAAGAAGCTTCGTCAAAAATTTGCGCAATTTTCAAGATTTCTTCAAGAACTTCAAGAAATGCTTCAAGGTCCAATCTTTTAATCAAGAAACCTTCAAGAAACCTTTCTCCATGCATTTTAGCATAATTATAATGATCAAGACTCACCAAGAATTAAAAGATTCAATACCAAAAGTCAGAAAAACCCTATGGGAAAAAACTCATAGGCAAAAACCATCTTGTTCCCCAAATCCACAATTCTTGCCTTGATTTGCGTGCCTTATTATCGACATGTGACCATGCACACGCAAATCCCTATCCTTGATGCGCCCATATAGCTTATATCACTGTATGCAATTATTTCACCTATGGTTGCATCCTTACCATTGCCACCATTGAAATCACCACCTTCGAAGTTGTTATCAAATTTTCCATAACTTATTTCATTAATATCACCACTATCACGGATACCTGCATTTGTATCATATTTCTTATGTTTCAAAATATTTTAAAAGGCTTCTAAAAACAGAATTTTCAAAGGTTTCCCAATTTATATTGAGGCAAGGTCTACTGGTAATTTCCACTACTTAAGATTAGTATGGGCTTTTCCAAATCTTACTTTGGGGCCTATAAATACCCCTTAAAACCCAAAATTTCAGATTTTCTTTCTCATACTAGTCATTAGGATTTCAAAAATTTAGAGAGAAGAGAGAAAAAAACTGCGATTTTTGCAGTTCGGAAAAAAAAATTCTTGAGTGTATTGGGATCCGTGCTAGCCCGACCCAACCACTGCCGCCGCTACTGCTACCGTTGGTTTCCCTCCCCTCTTTGGTAATTTCCGAATTTTTTATTAAAAAGAAAATTCTCCCTGTTTCTTTTTGATTCAATCTTGCAAATACATATTCATATTTATGTTTAATCATGTTTAATTTTTATGAGTTTTAATCATGTCTTAATAAAGTATGATTTGTTTTATGGCATGAATTAAAATTGTTGTTCATGAAATTTTATATTAGGGTTTATAAATTATGCAAGTTGTGATTTTTATGAGTTTTTATGATTCAGACTTCAATATTATGATTATGAATTATTGTTGTGTGAATTTATGATGATTTTATGAAGTTTAGATTGGTTTTTAAAGGTTTTAAAAATAAAATAAATTGTTGTCCAAAATTTATAATCATGAAATTCAATGGAATAAATATTTTGATCATGTTTTGGTTTATGAAAAATTGTTCTAAAGTATAGATTGGTTTCATAATTATGTTGGTTGATTGTAGAAGCGTATTATCATGAAATTTTGATATTTTTATGAGTATTTCATGACTTTAAATTTAATTATTAAATCTGAAATTTTTATAAAATCAAGTTAAAGTAAGTTTTAAGTGTTCATATTATGCTAGTATGATCACATATGAATTCTATGATGTTACATATAATTTTTAGTATGTTTTATGAAGTTTAAAAGTGATTTTAAGCATGTGTAACATGCTGTCCGGAATTTATAAAGTGAATAATTAGGCTTTTAAAGTATGTAATTAGCATAAATTGATCATATAAATTAAGTAATGCATTGTATGGTTGATTTATGTTGTTTTTGAAGATTTTTAAGGAGTTTTAGTAATATTATATTGCTGTCCACTTTTCTAAAGTGGCATAAAAATTTTACTAAGTTTTATAAAGCATAAATAAGTCCCGAAAACCAAGTAGTCATACAATAGAAAAGCAAAGTGAAGTATGGAATTGAATAGAGACCATATGAGGAAGTTTTGGACAAAGTTTCTAATGTAGAAGTGATACAAGTGTGAATAGCAATACATGCATGGATGATGTGAATATAAGACTGCCATTCACATCCGGGTTCTTGATGGTTTTGCGTATGGGTTTTTCCAATTGCACTTCCTAGGGGTTTTCTCATTTCAGGCTTTCTTTCTTTTATTTCTTGGTGAGTCTTGATCATCATAATTATGCTAAAATACATGGAGGACATATTCTTGATGGTTTCTTTATTAAAAGATTGGATCTTGAAGCATTTCTTGAAGTTCTTGAAGAAATCTTGGAAATTGCAATTTTCTTGGCGAGTTCTTCACGATTTTCCCAATTCCTGGGCAGCAAGTATTTTTGTGATTTTTAGCTTAAAATCTGATGGTTATCTTGTTAATTAATTATTTAGATAAGTTGTTAGGATATTTTCTTGATTAATTAGTTTGTTAGAGTTTGTAAGGCATGATAAGATGAAGATGCAATGGTGAGGTGGCATACTTATCTTGTTGTGTGTTGGTTTTGTGAGGGCCAAATTTCCTAAGTATTGTGCATGTGTTTTAGTTATTTTTGGCTAGGATTTTGTTGATGATTATACCTATAAATAATCTCAATTTTAGGTTGTAATATTAATTAAGTTTAAATTGATTAAAAGTTTGCTTGTTTTCTTGAAAAAAAACTTCCGAAATTTTAAGGGTTGGAGTGGAATTTTACTTATACTCTTGTGAAGATTATTTAGTGGCTTTTAGGTTGCTTAGGCTTTAATCAAAGACTACTTAATAAAACCTAAAATTGAGAATTTTGGTGGCTTGGCCTTTAGAAGTTCGAAATTTTAGTTCTATCCTTGTGGGTTTTCCAATACATAAGAAAATTCACATCAAATTTGGTGCTCTCGTTGAGAGGGCTCGTTAAACTTCAAGAATTGTTATTGTTTTCAGTTTTTCATTGAATATTCGTGCAAGTTTTGGTGTAAAAGGTGATCGAAAAAGGGAAGTAAGCAAAATCGGAAAATCGGGTGAGAAAAGTCAGTTTCGAGGGTCAGATTGAAATTGCAATATCTCCTTCATTACAAAAGGTTTCTCAGTTATTCTTCTTTTAAAACTGGTTATTTTTCTGTCTACTTTCTTTGTAAAATGTTTCAGAACTTTTCCATATTGTATGCTAGCTTATCGAAGTGATTCATTGTGAAGTAGTCCAAATCGGAACAGTTTTGAGTAGTTTGCGTAAAAATTGAACTGCGATCGATTTG
The DNA here is from genome assembly GCA_016808085.1 of Suaeda aralocaspica. NCBI lineage: Eukaryota > Viridiplantae > Streptophyta > Magnoliopsida > Caryophyllales > Amaranthaceae > Suaeda > Suaeda aralocaspica. The sequence continues at coordinate 224,533 of PYUH01001442.1, forward strand.
CTTTGAATCTATACATGAAAATTTGGTTGAGTATTTATAATATATTGTGTAACATCTCCAGAAAAATTTAGCTTTATAAGATTTGTTTAGATGGGGTTTTGGTCTTCGTACTTTCATCATAGATTCTGCACAGTTTTAGAAGATGGAAAGGGATACTAAACATGAAACTATGAACGTTTCTTGGGATTATCTTCGACGTACACGTATAAAACAACGCAATAATATAAATAAGTTGAAGGAGTATCTTAAAGAGTTCAAGCTTATACTCCAACGAATTAAATATGCTGAAGAACGTAACAACACACTAACCGACGTTGATAATCAACCATTGTTGATCACAATCAACGAGAAAAGGATTGAATCCATGGAGGATGTGACCAATGATGAATCAAAGATTGATAGTGATATTATTTTTGATGCAATGAAAGAACTTATGGTTGAAGATCAAGTTATGCTAAATCAAGTTGAAGAGATGGTTGATACAAAACCTACAAGTTTGGATCTTTAGATGATTTATGGTAGTGTCAAACCTTTTGAGTCTGCAAGCCTAAAACATGATTCTATTCTTGGTTTTCAAGGGATTTTAAAAGATGGATTTTTCATTGATTTCCGTGATACATTCAAGAATCATAAACGAGTCTCAAGGAATTCGTTGCAGTCAAACAAATTTTCACTTGATGATATCGTGTTATGGTTGTTTCTAATTATGTGCTTACTATGTGAATTTAGATTTGGCATCAAACATGGATCACTTGTTCATCGAATATGGATGATTGCATGGAAGCTAAAACTTGGGGCAAACTTCTTTTGAAGAAGGGGAGAAAGATACATGTGTGAATAGCAATACATGTATGGATGATGTGAATATAAGACTGCCATTCACATCCGGGTTCTTGATGGTTTTGCCTATGGGTTTTTTTCCCACTGCACTTGCTATGGTTTTTCTCATTTCAGGCTTTAAGTCTTTTATTTCTTGGTGAGTCTTGATCATCATAATTATGCTAAAATACATGGAGGACATATTCTTGAAGGTTTCTTGATTAAAAGATTGGATCTTGAAGCATTTCTTGAAGTTCTTGAAGAAATCTTGGAAATTGCGCAAAATAGCGAGGCATTTCTTGGCGAGTTTTTGACGATTTTCCCAAGTTCTTGGGAAGCAATTGTTTTTGTGATTTTTAGCTTAAAATTTGATGGTTATCTTGTTAATTAATTATTTAGATAAGTTGTTAGGATATTTTCTTGATTAGTTAGTTTGTTAGAGTTTGTTAGGCAAGATAAGATCAAGATGCAATGGTGAGGTGACATACTTATCTTGTTGTGTGTTGGTTTTGTGAGGACTGAATTCCCTAAGTGTTGTTCGTGTGTTATAGTTTTTTTTATCTAGGATTTTTTTGATGATTATACATATAAATAATCTCAACACTAGGTTGTAAATTAATTAAGTTTGAATTGAATAAAAGTTTGCTTGTTTTCTTGAAAATAAATTTCCGAAATTTTTAAGGGTTGGTGGAGTTTTCCTTTATACTCTTGTGAAGATTATTTAGTGGCTTTGAGGGTGCTTAGGCTTTAATCAATGACTAATGAATCAAACCTAAAATTGAGAATTTTGGTGGCTTGGCATTTAGAAGCTCGAAATTTTAGTTCTATCTTTGTGGGTTTTCCAATACATATGAAAATTCACATCAAGAAGTAATTGTAGCAGAACTTAGTCAACAAGGTTTTAATTTAATTTTTGTTTTTCCCTATGTAGGAGACTTGGAACTAGTCCACTTGTAGAAGTTGTAGCGGAGCATCGTTACTTTATAAGGTACGTAAGTACTAAAGACAAACACAAGAGTTAGAATGCATGCTTGAACAATTCTTGATTACATGAAATCTTGTATGCTTGTGTTGAATCATGAATTTATGTGCATGACAAGTTTATTAGTAGCATGTTCATAAAGTATGATGGCATTCCATGTTAAATAGAAAGTTAATTTTTTATAAGCTTGAATTGGAATGTTACGATCAGTTTAATTTGGCCAATAGTTTATTGATCAAGGAAGGAAGTTATTTTTAAATTGGTTAGTTACTTAATCAACAAGAAAGGTAGTTGTGAATTTATATTGACATGATTAAAAGAAGTTATGAACAATTATTTTAGACATGTTGCCACTCACAGTTTAATGTGCGGTCAAGAAGAATGTAAGTAATTAGCCACTCACAATTAATGTGTGGTAAAGGAAGTTCACTTTAATTAAACGACACACATAAGATTAATTTTGATTCACCTTAATTGAAGACAATTAATTTGGCTTACTGGATTTGATGCATGTCTTTATGTGATGTTGCATGAGAGTTATAACGTTGCTAAACCTGTAGAATCACGTAAAGAATAAGAGGACTTGCATCAAAACTCTTGGAACGTATATAGGTTGAGTATGAACAATGGGGGGGGGGGGGCCGTATGGAACAACGATCTATGACTTATAATTGGAGTACAAGGCGCTGTACTCTTTTCAATTTTTTTAATGCGCTGGATATCCGTCACTTTTTGTGACATAGTAATACCTTCTTGGAGTTGTTACTAAGTTAGTGCCCAATAGGGCGATGATTTTTAAGGAGGAAACCCGTTCGATGCAGTATCCATAATTTTAAATACAATAATTAAATTAATTGAGTCCCTGTGCAGGTAAAAAGGTCGTTAAAGATAAGTTGAGTGCATCTTTTATTTCTTTTGGTTGTTGCATAGTCTTTAGTAGTTATGTACTCAACTTTTTTAACTGTTTGTTTTGTGTGCATTTCTTTGTCTTGGACTTGGCCCTACAATGACCCACTTGTGGTGAGTAGTTGCCTAGTAAAAACAAAGGTGCAGGTACAAGTGGGCATAAGTCATTTCATGATGGGCTGGAGTGAGAGCACTTGCTGTGTTTTTGTAGCTTTACTTTATTTTGTTGCTTAAGAAGACTAACATTTATTTTGGATGTTGTTTTATTTCTAAAGACTGTAAGTTTTGGAATTTAAGGGCAATTGATATGGTTCCGAAGTGTAACAAGTTTAAGTTGATTTTTATTTTGATATTGTTTCAAAGTTTTATTTTAAATTGTTTTGGTTTTAAGATTGTCGTTGTGGTACTTTGATAAATGCCGTAGCCGTTATCATGATGGCGGTAATATTTTTGTTTTTCCATATTTAGAAGTTTTAATAAATAAAATCCTTATAAATTTAATATGTTTTCTGGAAAAATAAGAAGTAAGAAGTTAGGAAATTCCAGGGTGTTACAAGGGAAAAACAATTTTATATGCAATCGTCTAAGGCCTTCATATAATCCCTCATATGACATTTTCACCCAAAATCCTTTGGTCTGGATTCCTATTTTTACCTTATAGGCACCCCGGTCGATTTCCGGGATTTTTTTCCGGGATCCCTACACCCGAAAAAACAGTGAACAATAGCTTTTGTTTCAGGCCCCAGAGAGGCCGTCCCGGGCCCTGTCACTTTTTTGCCCCGTTTTTTTACCACGTTCTATGGACCGCCACAGCCCCCCCCCCCCCCCCCCACCCCGCGATCGTTTTCGGGCCCTAAACACCTCTTAGGATCCCTCTTTTTGCCTCTTCTAGAGAGGGGAAAAACAACCTCATATGCAATCATCAATAGCCTTCTTATCATCCCTCATATGACCTTTTCACCCCGAATGCTTTGGTCTGGGTTCCTATTTTTACTTTATGGGCACCCCGGTTGATTTCCGGGATTTTTTTTCCGGCACACCTGAACCCCAAAAAACAGTGTTTAATAATAGCCTTTGTTTTAGGGCCCCAGAGGGGCCGTCCTGGGCCTCGTCAATTTTTCGCCCCGTTTTTTTACCATGTGCTATGGACCTCCACAGCACCCCCCATAGTCGTTTTCGGCCACTAAACACCTCTTAGGATCCCTCTTATGGCCTCTTCCATAGAGGGGAAAAACAACCCTATAAGCAATCGTCTAAGGCCTTCCTATCATCCCTCATATGACCTTTTCACCCCGAATCCTTTGGTCTGGGTTCCTGTTGTTTGTACTGGAACACTGCAAGAGGGGGGGGGGGTGAATTGCTTTGTGGAACTTGTATGCGGAATTTAAGCTATTTTGGGCGAATTAAAGAGTGCAGGAGATATTTCTACGAGAAAAACATCCTTGGCGCAAAGTAAGAAAACTCGACTTCTATTAAAGGCCTGTAATAACTTTTATAACCTGAATTCTCTAATTACACTCGTTAGTTCCTGTAGGAACTTGATTCTCAATTCTCACTCTTTATCTCTCGTTTCTCTTTCTCTTTTTCTACACTATTCTCTAGTTCTCACACTTCTGTTTTTCTCATAGATTACAACTCAATAGAGGCTCTAATACAATGAAAGTACTTGTAAACTGGACTAGAACATCAATATTAAACTTAAACTCGTTTAATACTCAAGTGCGTTCTCTGATGTTCTGCACTTCTTCTTCTGAATTTCTTGGACTATTTATAGAGTAATTCTGCCTTGTAAACTTCAGCCTTCAACCACGTTCTTTGATCTCCCTTAATCTCCATGACTTCTTCCATCATCCCACGTATGTAGACTAGGAGAATAGGATTTTGACTTGACTATTTTTACCGTTTATTCTTTCCCATGATCCCATGATTTTATTCCTACAATCAAGGACTCCTAAAAACATTTATTTGACTTATTAAAATCTTAAACTGCCATTTTATTCTTCAGTAAAATCAGCCCAATATTTATCTCCTAATATTAAGAAAAATATTATCATAACCTAAATTATTCCATACATTAACCTAGACCTATTTGTGGGATAGATTCGTTATTACTTCAAGATATAATGTTCCAACCAAATTTGAGACTCCAATGCATTTACAATGATCCTAGAAAATTATTCTCATAATATTCTTGGAAATTCTCTTCTCTCCATCAAGATACTTCGTTGAAATGCCTTGACGTTGTTCGCTTGTTCCTATAGGAACATATCTATTCTCGTGGCTTGTTCCTACATAATTGTGTTACTCAGGAACTTCACTTGTATCTTCTGTGCTCCTTTGCAAGATTCTGCCTAGTAACTTCTCCCTCAACTTGTCACATTCCTAGCTCCAAGCTCCTTACACTTTGAACCTATGAAATCTCATAGGAATTCAAAGTATATATTAGTTATAAGTTTGTTTGTGTTAGTCATCATCAAAACTTTATTTTCAATTCATGGGTCAACAATTTCCCCCTTTTTGATGATGACAAATTAAGGCAAACAAACTTAGAAAAATAAAACCAATAAAAACATAAAGAACATATTTTTTATTTTTGAATTTTTGATTTTTGTGGATTTTCTGATTTTGACAAGACAAAGTATGTACACTAAACTAAGACTTACTAAGATTATATACTTAGAATTTTGCAGGTTTTTAATAGAGTGAGAGAGAGTTAGGATTCAGACTTGATTTTATCTTGCAATTGATTTTACCTTTCTCTTCCCCCTTTTGGCATCATCAAAACTCATAACTACGTTCGCTTTGGAACTTCTCATCACTGCACCATTATTTCATATATAATGGTAGAGACCCTGCTTTTGGAAATTTAATATGTATCTCAAGCAGCAATCTAGCAATTTTAGCCATCAAGATGCATCAAAAGAATCAAAAATAGAAGTATGACAGATATGTTCCCTAAAATAAAACAAAGAAAGAAAAAGATTCACTACCCATTACTAAGAATAATATTATTGAAAGAAAAGAAAGAAAACAACGAAAATAAAGCAAAACTAAAAACAAAAGAAAATAGATATCCAAGCGAAAATATTACAACCATATCGAAATAAGTTCAAATAAAGAGAATGCAACGAAGGAGTGGGACATAAATGGCTTAAGAGCCAGGGACAATGTCTAGAGGAACAGGGTCAGCTGAGGTTTCGTCAAGAACTGAGGTAGGGGTTGTGTCCATAGGCAGGGACAATGCCATGATTTCGGCATGTTTCTTGTCATAAGACAACATAAAGGAACTCAAGGCCTGTCTCATCATAAAGACTTGACCTTCAACATCCTGTTGTTTCTCCTACAGTTCCTTGAGGAATTGCTCCAACTGCTCTGTCTTTCCAGGAACTAGAACCTCAACCTCAGTAGTTTTAATCCCCTCAGCATCAAGATCAATTGTAGGAGGCTCACTATCAGACTTGTTAAGAAGTCTCCTACTCTTCCTCACCTTTGACTTTTCTTCTTCCTCCCTCTTATTCTTCTCCTCTAACCTCAAAATCTCAGTGTACCACTGAGTTTGCCCACGTAAAACGCCCAAATTTAGTCCATTCATGAAAGAATCGTGAATGTACTGCTCCTTCTTCATGCCAACCTTCCCATACCCCTCTAATGGAACATTAAAGCTTTTGAAAATTTTCGTTAACAAAGTTCCATAACCAACTTTGAATCCACTTGGAAAGTGTGGTCCAGGTGAGAAATCATCAAGCTTGGGAAATTTACTTGAACAATAAACAAAAGACAATAAATAATCGCACAATCCAACAAATTTGCTTCATTCCTCTTCTGTGTTCGTGGGAACACAGTTCTCCTAACCACATTAAACATTAGCTTTCCAAGGGGTGAAAGCGAATTATGATCGATTTTATTCACTCCCTTCTTCCCTCCTAATTCCGTCAAAATTTCATCTTTTCCTACCTTCCCTATCTTCAAATTATGCCTCCCCTTAAAGTAATTATCATACCCCTCATTTGGAACCTCAAACAATTTAGCCAAATAATCAGCATCAAACGAAATCTCGACATCATTCACGGAACTAGTGATACTTCCTTTAGCAAATCCATAGTTGTCAAAGAGTTCTTGGATTGCTCTAGGATACGTATCATCAATTCCACGTTCACTTAGCAATTTAATCCACCCCTTATTATCGACAACATCCAATAATTCCACATATCCTACCGAACTACACCAATCTAAGTCTAAAAATAAACCCAGAACATACCTACTTGCTTCTACCTCCAGCAATTTTACGGAGTCATCCCCAACATCGACCTCTTCATCCTCATCTGTTGGTTCGACTTCGTCCCTTTTTTGTTTTTTCTCAGTAATGGTGGAACTGGGTTTGGTTTCGGATTTTCCGGTGAGTTTTTCGGCTGGTCGTTGCGTGGGTTTGGTTGTGGGGGTTTGAATATCGGTTTCAAGTGAAGATGAGTGTTGAGTATCCATGGCTAATGAAGAGTTTTAAGGTTTAAAGTTTTGGGGTTTTGAAGAGTGAGAAAGTGAAATGTGAGTAAAGGAGAGAGAGAGTTTTTTACGGTTGAGAGTGATAGTGAGGTGTGTATAGTGGGTTGATTTGATGGGTACTTAAGGGAAAAGTAGTGCATGTATTTAGGATTGTTAATTTGGTATCTTTTGGTAACTTCCTTCTAGATACATTCCCCCTATTTACGTCCAATTGATTGCAAAATTTTGTTCATGGAATTTAAGATTTAAAAATTAAATATGTACATCCTATAGGGTGGGAATTTGAAACAATTATAAACAGGAATTAATTTCTTAAAAAAAAATTAATTTATGGAAAATAAAAATTTAAATATAATTACATATATTTCGTGAAAGGAGAACATATTGCACACCATCTAATATAATCACTAGTACAAAAATCCACTTTTGTTGCGTTTTTTTTAGGGGTATTTGCTGCGGTTTTTAACCGCAGCACTTGGAGCAGCAACAATAAACCAGCTTAACATTTACTGCGATTCAACTGTAGCAAAAAAATGGACTTTTTGCTGAGGTTGTAGGCAAAACCGCAGCAAAAAGTGGGCAAAAATTGGTGGGAAATCCCACTATTTGCTGCGGTGTTTTACAAAGAACCGCAGCAAATAGTGGGATTTGCCACCAAAAAAAAGCTTTATTTGCTGCGGTAGAAAACCGCAGCAAATAACCACCCAAAAAAATCATTTTTTTTTGGTTTTTAATGCTAAATTATACCCAAAATGTTTATATATGTACAATAGTTGTAATAACAACATTACAGATGCATTACAACAGCCAAACCCAAAACAAACAACTTAAACCACACATTCAGTCCCACCCTCCCTCCCTCACTCACACTATCACCATCTATAAAAATCTCACACACACACTCAGTCATAGTCGCACAGCAGGAGCAACTACTGAAGGATGGCAGCAGTAGGGGCAACTACAGAAGACATGGGGACAGCAGCAACTAGGGACCAAAGATCGACAACTGCAGCAACAAAGTAGTAACACAAATACAAGTTTACAAACGCAAACTTGTGAAAGATAATACAAGTGATAAATGGTTGTTTACAAACACAAGTTTTCATTACTACAGATTCTTGAGCACAACGACAAGTAACTAATTGATTAAACAAAACGTTGAAAAAAGTAACAGCCACATGATATATCAGATGATGCCAGTATGCAACATTACATCCGAAAATGGTTGATAAGTTTTTCAGAATCATTTTAATGCAACATTAATTAGAATTAGTAAGCGCAAAATAACCATAAAAAGTATACCTATGACTTACTCACTACACACAAAAATGACGAGATCATACATGATGAGCAACCCATCTGTACGCCATTAAACTCAAACACTCTTAGCTTTGTAAACAATCTCCCATAAAAAAGATGTTTGACTAGTTATGTTCGAGATAAAATAGTAAAGAAGTTTATCCCAGAGAACCTATATTCATATATCGTGTACAGTTTGTGTCAAATACAGAGCTACCGTAGTCCAAAAAGGACTGAAATTTTAATGAGAGGCTACCAGAAGTTTCAAACAACTTTCCGAAGAATGTCAAACAAAATACCCCAAGTTAGTTGTAAAGCGATTCAAAATGTGAAAATAATCAAGCATATTCTACATACCTCCTTTATTAGAGGGACAACATTGTAGCCACCACTTCTCATGAAATTAATAGATGCATCCTCCCACCAAGGGTATAAGCAATGCAAACGACCAATCTACTAAAGCGCATCATAGAACAAACTTAGAAAACCAAAGATCATAATTTAATATTAATGATTTTAAACTTTAAAAAATAAGATTCTTACATTCATCCAGTCTACACTTGTACTAAAGGATACATCATTGAAGGCTATACGATTCACATACAGTCGCAAAGGCACACTCTTCAACAAAGCAACCTAAACAAACAAAATGTAAAAAAGTCGTTGCAGTATATAATGGTGGAATTCAATAGGAAGTTTAATTTGATTTTTTAGATTTTTTCTCTCGCTGCAAGGGAAACAGCTATATCGGGACCACTACTCACACCAGCATAAGCAAGTAGATGAGAGAATTTGGCCATTTCCCCTGTGACAATAAGCAATTAATTGGAAATTCAGTTTGAAAGTAGCATCCAAAAAGGGGAAAAATTCAAGTGACAACCAATTGTTCCATTTGCATTGGAATTTCAACTTGTTCATTCCTAAAAGAAAGAAAAGGAAAATCAATTGTAAATTCACAGTAAAGATCTTCATCCCATTATTACCTGGTACAAATGATTGCGCTTGGTTACTACATCACATTGGTGAGGCTTTTCTAATAACCAGATATGTAACAAATGATAAGCAAAAGTTTTTAAAAATGCAGTAAAAGAGGTAAGAGAAGAATTACAAAATCAAAATATTGAGTTTGAATTCAGAAATATTGCATACCTAAATCAGAAAACCGCCAACCAAGAACATCAAAGGCCCAGCTCTCCAAGCCAGCCTCCTCAAGCAACAAAATCAACACCAAAAAAAATAACAAAATTGACAAAATCAACAAAATAGAAACCAAATTCATTTACTTCCATCAAATTCATCTCCTCTTTACCACATAATTTACAATTCGAATTCAACAATCTTAGAAAAAATTAGGACATCACAAAACCTAAAATACACACCAAATCACAGAAATCAAAGCCTAATTACAACAAAGTAATACAAAAAATAAAAGGAAATTGAAAAAGGAGTGCGAAAGTTTCATATCTGAAGAAAATACATTCGGGAATTGTGATGAGAGGTGAAGAATTGCACTTACAAGAACAAGGAGGACAACTAATAGAGGTTGAAACTGAGCACCGTAAATCAGCACCAAAATCGCCACCGTAAATCAGCACCAAAAATCGCCTCCAAAACCACAAAAAATCAGAACACAAAAATTAAAATAAAAAATAAAAATTGATACTGAAAAATTAAACAAGAAGGAGAGAAAAGAGGATTTTACCTTAATAGTTGTAGGAGAAAGAGATTGAGAGGAAAAAATGAAGAGAGAGATTTTTGGAGGATGAGGAAAGCTCAGAAGAGGGAGATGAGAGAGAAGAGAATACGAGTTAGGGAGATAAGAGAAGATCAGTTAAGAGGGATAGGGTTAGGGTTAGAAGAAAGGAAAGAATGAGTTATTTTTTGGAGGGCTTTTGTATTTATAGCCCCTTCGTTTGGGATGGGCTTCAACCATTTGTTTTGGGTTGATTCATTTGCAGCGGTTATAACCGCAGCAAATAAGAAAAAGAACCGCAGCAAATAATTTTTCTTGTGTATCATCAACAACTATTTGCTGCGGTTCTTTAAAAATCTCAAAGAACCACAGCAAATGTGGCAAAGCAAAATCCAATCATTCTACTAGTGAATCATCTTAGACAATCAATCATGACACTAAGGATAATATTTATTGACATTTGCGAGTTATATCAAAGTTCCTGCGGGAACATGATTTCTGATCTATATCTTATGTTCAAACTAAGGGCTTAAACTTAAGATAGATTGATTTTAAAGAACTTCGTGAATTGGAACACTCACAATCAACGAAACTCACAAACTTAGGTTAGATTGGAACACTCAACAATCTAGTTCTAAGTTTGTTTTAATCTTTGTGAGAACACTCAATCACAAATACTAAAACTATGGTGAATATTGTGAAGCTTCTAACTCTCAAAACACTCGAAATCCTTTTGTAATTTTGGGTGAAACTCTCACACAAAATAATGCATAACAAGTATGAACAATAATCAAAAGTCTTAATTTTATTGAATAAAACATGGGTATTTATAGTACAAATACCTTAGGACTCCTAAACAACCTTGGTTAAACTCTCCTAAATTATCTAGGAAATAAAACAACTCCTAAAGACACACTAATCCTAGTAAATTCGGCCCTCACAAGATAAACATACAATTTGATAAGTATGCCACCTCATCACTGCAAGATGATCTTATCTTGCCTAACAAACTCTAACAAACTACCTAATCAAGAAAATATCCTAACAACATATCTAAATAACTAATTTACAAGATAATCATCAGATTTTAAACTAGAAATTTCAGGATAACTCGTTGCCGAAGAACTTGGAAAAATAGCAAAATACTCGCCAATTTGAACGCCAATTTATACTCGTCAAGTGTTTGAACGCCAACTTATACTTGCCAATGTTGAACGCCAACTTACACTTGCCAATGTTGAACGCCAACTTATAAACCTTCCTTTCCAAGTGTTGAACCAAGTAATTAACCTTGAACGCCAAGTGAACGCCTAACCTTGAACGCCAAGTGAACGCCTAGTGGCGTGTGGCCTTATTCAAGCATGAGTGTTATGCAACAATGACCATGAGCTAATCCAAAGCCATGTAGCCCAAATGAATGCCACCCTTGAATCTCAGAACGACTTAGAATTATGAACGCCACCCTTGAATCTCAGAACAACTTAGAATCAACTCTTTGTCGTCAATGCTTGAATCTGCTTCCTGATCATCCTCCCTTTCTTCAAAAGGAATTGTCCTCAAATCTTGAATCTGCATATCATCCAAGTAAGGAGTTAAATCCCCAATGTTAAAGGTACTAGCCACGCCATACTATTCTCCAATGTCAATCTTGTAAGCATTATAACCATACTTCTCTAAGATTTTAAAAGGACCCTCAGCTCTAGGCATGAGTTTGTGTTTGCGTTTGCCTGGAAACCTCTCCTTTCTAAGATGAACCCAAACCAAATCACCTGGATTGAATGTCTTAGACTGGCGTTTCTTATTTGCTTTTTTCTTGTACATCTCATTTACTTTTTCAATTCTCGCTTTTACTTGTTTATGCAACTTCAACATGTTCTCAGCTTGCTTCTTTGCATCTTCATGGATATACTCTTTTTTAGGAATAGCAATCAAATCAATAGGCACATAAGGATTGATACCATAAACTACTTCAAAAGGTGAATGTTGAGTAGCATAGGTAGGTGTCCTATTGTACGCAAATTCTGCATGACTTAGCTTCACATCCCAATCTTTGCCAGTTTTACTCACAAGTCCCCTAAGCAACGAACCAATTGTTCTATTAGTGACCTCAGTTTGTCCATCAGTTTGTGGATGATGAGAAGTGCTGAACAACAACTTTGTGCCAATCAATTTCCATAAACCCTTCCAAAAGTAACTAAGAAACTTGCTATCACGATCAGAAACAATGGTTTTAGGAACCCCATGCAATCGAACAATCTCTTTAAAATATAAAGAAGCCACTCCTATAGCATCCTCAGTTTTGTGACAAGCAATAAATTGCGCCATCTTTGAATACCTATCAACCACAACCATGATTGAATCCTTACCCCTTTGTGTTCTTGGCAAAGCAACAATAAAGTCCATGCTCACATCCTCCCAAGGCCTTTCTGGAACAGGTAGTGGAGTGTATAATCCCTTATGAAACGTGCTTTTTGATCGTTAACAAGTACCACAACGAGCTAGAATTGCGTGCATATCTCCCACCATCTTTGGCCAGTAGAAGTGTTCTTACAACAACTTAACTGTTTTGTTGATGCCAAAGTGTCCTGCAAGACCCCCTCCATGAGGTTCACGAACCAACAACTCCCTTATAGCACAGTTAGGGATACAAAGTTTGTTGTTTTTGAATAGAAAACCATCAACCAAGTTGTAATGACCAATTGCTTCTTGTGTGCATTGCTTATATATGTCACCAAAATCCTTATCTTGATCATAATATTCCATGATGATTTTGAACCCCAACACTCTTGAATCAACCATTGCTATCAAATTGTGTTTTCTAGAAAGTGCATCCGCCACTACATTAGCCTTGCCAGCCTTGTATTTCGCAACAAAGTTGAAAGATTGAAGAAACTCTACCCACTTAGCATGTCTAGCATTAAGCTTTTGTTGGCTATTGATATGTCTCAATGAGTCATGGTCAGAATGTAACACAAAAGCTTGTGGTCTTAGATAATGGCTCCAATGATCCAATGCCCTAATCATGGGATAGAACTCCTTATCATAAGTAGAGTAATTCGATTTTCCTCCCCCTAACTTTTCACTAAAGTAGGAAATCAAACGCCAGTTGAGCTTGTTTGGTCCACTCAACCTTGCCTTGTTTCGTGCATTCAGTTATAGGGCTCATAATTGTGCTAAAATTACGAATAAACCTCCTATAAAACGAAGCTAGGCCATGAAAAGATCTCACTTGAGTAACCGTCGTAGGAATAGGCCATGATGCAATAGCTTCAACTTTTTTTGGATCCACTTTGATACCCTCATGCGAAACAATGTACCCTAGAAAACTTATCTCACTTTGCATGAAATCACACTTTTCTAGTTTCCCATAGAGTTTTTGTTTCCTTAGAACATCAAAGACTTGTCGAAGATGATCCATATGCTCCTTTTCATTCTTGCTATACACTAATATATCATCAAGATAGACCACAACAAATTTACCAATGAAAGGACGCAATACCTCATTCATAAGCCTCATGAATGTGCTAGGGGCATTAGTTAAACCAAAAGGCATAACCATCCATTCATATAGCCCATGCTTTGTCTTGAAAGTCGTATTCCATTCATCCCCTTCCCTCATACGAATTTGGTGATACCCACTACGTAAATCAATCTTTGAAAATAGTTGAGAACCGCTCAATTCATCTAGTAAATCATCCAACCTAGGAATAGGAAACCTATACTTGATAGTTATGTGATTCACGGCTCTACTATCAATGCACATTCTCCACGTCCCATCTTTCTTAGGTACAAGCAGGGTAGGAACTACACAAGGACTTATACTTTCACGGACATACCCTCTCTCCATAAGTTCGTCAATTTGCCTTTGTAATTCTTTTGTTTCTTTTGGATTGCATCTATATGGTGGCTTGTTAGGTATGGGAGCACCAGGAATCAAATCAATTTGGTGTTCAATACCACGAATTGGCGGCAACCCTTGTGGNGGCAACTCTTGTGGCAAATCTTCAGGATACGCATCCTCAAATTCACGCAACAATTCTTGTAGAATAGGATGATCAATGTCTTCAATGCTCTTTACTTCCTTAGCAACCAGAAGGTATACAAAATCACGAGCACCCATGTCCTTCTCAAATTGCTTTCGTGACACAAACAACACCTTTTTTATCATCTTTGGGCTTTTCCTTTTTCTTCTTGTTTAGGTCACTAGGCGAAAGTGGGAACAATACCTTCGTCTTTCCCTCTTTGAAGACCTTGTACACATTAGACTCGCCATCATGGATAGTTTTTCTATCATACTGCCATGGCCTACCAAGTAGTAGATCACATGCATCCATAGGAACAACATCACAAAGTACCTCATCCTCAAATTTTCCAATTGAAAAATTTACTAGAGCTTGCTTTCGTATACTCACTTCATTGTCATCATCTAGCCACTTTAGCTTATAAGGTTTCGGATGTCTTGATGTTTTCAATTGTAGTTTATCAACCAGTTTAGATGAGACTACGTTGGCACAACTACCTCCATCAACAATCAAACTACAAATAGAATTGTGTACCTTGCAACGAGTGTGAAGATGTTTTCACGTTACTCTTCTCCCACGGATTTGGAGTGTAAAACTCATCTAAGAACTAAGTTGTTCTCATAAACTTCCTCCTCCTCAAAGTCACTTTCTAGCTTGCATTCTTCCTCGCCACCTTCCTCTTACATTGCTTGTTGAAGTGCATTGTTGTATTCATCAATCTCCCTCATCTCACGCATGGTCAACACTCTAAAAGTAGGACAATCTTTCTTATAATGGCCATAACCCTTACACTTAAAACATGTTACCTTCGGTGTACCATCATCAAGTGTCTCAACCTTCTTTCCCTTATCACTTCTTGGAGTCACAAACTTCTTTGCTTCGCTCTTAGACTCACTCATAGGCGTTGAACTTGTAGCTTTAAACCCTTGATAAGGCTTAGGTGATGGCTTAGTTACGTTCCTTTTCCTTTGCTTTTCCCATACTATGGCAGGTTTGCTGACTTCATCAAAAGATACGTTATGTTGTAACTCAATTTTGTCACGCACATCCACGTTAAGACCACCAATAAAACGTGCAATTTTTTGCTCCTCCCTCTTCAATATCACATTGTATGGTTAGTTTTTCGAACACAACAATGTAATCTTCCATAGGCTTGATTCCTTGTTTCAACGTTGCCAATCTAACATACAACTTTTGTTGATTATTTGTAGGAACAAAACGTCTTCTCAAAAGCTTCTTAAGCTTTTCCCAAGTTTCGATCTTGCTCTTACCCTCACGCTGCCTACTCCTTTTGAGGCCATTGAACCACATTGAAGCGTATTTAGATAGTTTAGCAATAGCAATCTTGTACTTCTTATCTTCACTCGTGCCCTTATAATCAAAATACCTTTCCAATGCTAGTTCTCAGTCAAGGTATGCTTCTACATCACCTTGGCCATCAAATTCATTCACTTCAAACTTCAAACCACGATCATCATCACTGTTTGAAGGTTTAGCTTTGAGGCAAATAACTTCCGTTGTCAAACGCAAGAACAATTCTTGCAACTTGTTTGTTTGTTAGTTCTGCTAGATTCGTAATGAACTCATCAATATAAACTTTGCTTTGTTTTTCTTGATCAGCCATTGTGCTCTAATACAACTTGATCTATATCTTATGTTCAAACTAAGGGCTTAAACTTAAGATAGATTGATTTTAAAGAACTTCGTGAATTGGAACACTCACAATCAATGAAACTCACAAACTTAGGTTACATTGGAACACTCAACAATCTAGTTCTAAGGTTGTTTTAATCTTTGTGAGAATACTCAATCACAAATACTAAAACTATCGTGAATATTTTGAAGCTTCTAACTCTCAAAACACTCGAAATCCTTTTGAAATTTGGGTGAAACTCTCACACAAAATAACGCATAAAAAGTATGAACAATAATCAAAAGTCTTAATTTTATTGAATAAAACATGGGTATTTATAGTACAAATACCTTAGGACTCCTAAACAACCTTGGTTAAACTCTCCTAAATTATCTAGGAAATAAAACAACTCCTAATGACACACTAAAGCTAGTAAATTCGGCCCTCACAAGATAAACATACAATTTGATAAGTATGCCACCTCATCACTGCAAGTTGATCTTATCTTGCCTAACAAACTCTAACAAACTACCTAATCAAGAAAATATCCTAACAACATATCTAAATAACTAATTTACAAGATAATCATCAGATTTTAAACTAGAAATTACAAGATAACTCGTTGCTAAAGAACTTGGAAAAATAGCAAAATACTCGCCAATTTGAACGCCAATTTATACTCGTCAAGTGTTTGAACGCCAACTTATACTTGCCAATGTTGAACGCCAACTTATAAACCTTCCTTTCCAAGTGTTGAACCAAGTAATTAACCTTGAACGCCAAGTGAACGCCTAACCTTGAACGCCAAGTGAACGCCTAGTGGCGTGTGGCCTTATTCAAGCATGAGTGTTATGCAACAATGACCATGAGCTAATCCAAAGCCATGTAGCCCAAATGAACGCCACCCTTGAATCTCAGAATGACTTAGAATTATGAACGACTTAGAATCAACTCTTTGTCGTCAATGCTTAAATCTGCTTCCTGATCACTTTCGCACAAGATTTGTGATGAAACATGCACATAGGAACTTCGTTACAAGTTCATGGCTTTTGTGATGAAAAATGCACATAGGAAGTTCGTTACATGCACATATCTGGAGGAACTTCATGGCTTTTATTGCAATTTCATCAATCCAAGTTCCATCCTCATCTTCTCATATCTTTCTCTATTCAATGGCTTTGTTAAGATGTCTGCAATTAGATTTTCAGTTTGACAAAATTCAAGTTTTATCAAACCTTTTTCTACATTGTCCTTGAGAAAATGATGACGAATATGAATGTGTTTGACACGTGAGTGGTGAACTGCATCTTTAAAAATACATATAGCACTAGTATTATCACAATAAATAGGAATGCAATTATAGATAATACCAAAGTCCCTTAGTTGTTATTTTATCCAAAGCACTTGCGAACAACATGCAGCAGCAGCTACATATTCTACTTCAGCAGTGGATAAAGCAACAGTGTTTTCCTTCTTAGAACTCCAAGAAACTACACATGTTCTTAGGAACTGAATCATACCTGATGTGCTTTTTTTTATTTACCAAGTCACCAGCATAGTCCGCATCTGCAAATCTTGTTAGCTCAAATGTGTCACAGTGAGGATAGTATAAGGATAAATCATCAGTTCCTTTCAAATATCTCAATATCCTCTTGACAGCTTGATGTGAATTTGAATATCTGCGATGAAGTACCAATAGTGGACGAGCCAATCAACCTACTAATAAATCCTACTGGGTTTGACAAAAATAAATCACAGGTATGGGTGACAATTATAATGATGAACACTGACACTGTGGAGACATGTGATGGTGGTGGCTTCCCAGCCAACGCTATTGGCTATTGATCATTAATACTTTGTCACTGGTGGAGTCAGTCATTAAATAAGCTATGAATTATTATTAATGCACTCACAGGATGGATCACAGTGGAGGTTACAGGGAACACGTTGGTTTGGTCCATGACTTTTTTCTCATTTCACTTGATAGGGTTTTCTCATTTTGGAAACTATTATTACTAATTCTTGTGGAGTCTTGGTCATCATAAATATACTAAAAGACATGAAGAATGGTTTCTTGAAGATTTCCTGATTAAAAGATTGAATCTTAAAGCATTTCTGTAAGTTCTTGAAGAATGTTGGAAATTGCACCAAAAATTAACGAACACTAGGGCGGAAAATTTGACGAATTTCTTTTATCTTGGGCAACAAGTTAATTACGTGATTTTTAGTATTAATTTCTGATGATTATCTTGTTTGTTAATTATTTAGTCAAGTTGTTAGGATAATTTCTTGATTAGTTAGTTAGTTAGAGTTTGTAAGGAAAGATAAGATCAAAGTGCAAGTTGCATGATGATGTGGCGATCTTATCTTTAGTTTGTTGAACAAAAGTAGGATTTATTTTCCTAGTTTATGCGTGATTCTTTTGTAGATTCTAGTTAGGATTTTGTGGTTGATTATACCTATAAATAATCTCAACAATAGGATGTCATTAATTAAGTTTTTCTCATTGAAAATAAAAGTTCAATTGCATGAATTTTTACGGAAATTGAGCAAGTACTTTGTTCGGATTTTCCTTCATGAATTTGTGAGTCAAGAGTGATAAACAAATTTAGATCCTAGTTAATTAATTACAGGAGTATATTAATTAATTAGCCTTCTATTAAATTTATCCAGGAATGGAGAGTTTGATTGATAAACAAATGTGATTTTGAGGTGTATTTGCGAATACTCCTTAAAATCCACATCACAGCTGTTAAGTGTGATTCCTTTGGATTTGCTTGGAACCTAGCACAAACACCAACACTGTAAGAAATATATGGCCTACTAGCTGTTAGGTACAATAAGGAACCTATCATGCCTCTATATAACTTTTAATCCACACTTGTTCCACTGGGATCCTCATCTAATCTAGAGTTAGTTCCCATAGGAGTATGGTTCGTTTTTGATGTTCCTATGCCATATTTATT
Organism: Suaeda aralocaspica; assembly: GCA_016808085.1. Lineage (NCBI taxonomy): Eukaryota > Viridiplantae > Streptophyta > Magnoliopsida > Caryophyllales > Amaranthaceae > Suaeda > Suaeda aralocaspica. The sequence continues at coordinate 243,353 of PYUH01001442.1, forward strand.
GGGGAGTTCCTTAATGTACTTCTGTTGGTGAATGTAAGTTCCTTTCTCAATTTGCTTGATTTGCAAGCCAAGAAAGAAATTTAAGTCACCCATTAAGCTCAGTTTGCTCATAAGATTAGTGGCACCAAATATTATATCATCAACATAAACTTGAACAATAAGAAAATCAGTTTCTTTGGATTTTATAAACAAAGTTTTATCAACTTTTCCTCTTTTAAGACCATTTTCCAAAAGAAACTTTGACAACCTCTCATACCATGCTCTAGGAGCTTGTTTCAACCCATAAAGACCCTTATCAATCTTATAGACATGGTTTGGAAATTTAGGATTTTCAAAACCCGGAGGTTGTTCCACAAAAACATCTTCATTAAGAAGAAAGCACAATTAACTTCCATTTGATACAATTTAAAACCCATAAAAGAAGCAACATCAATTAAAATTCTAATAGCTTCTAGCCTGGCAACTGGAGCAAACATTTCTTCAAAATCAATTCCTTCTTGTTGATTATAACCTTTAACTACTAGCCTGGCCTTGTTCCTGATGATTGTGCTGTACTCATCTAGCTTGTTCCTAAACACCCATTTTAGTCCAATTACTTCTGGTGTTCCGGTTGAGGTACAAGGTGCCAAACCTTGTTCCTTTCAAATTGATTCAACTCATCTTGCATTGCTTGGATCCAATCAACATCCTCGAGTGCTTCGACATGATTCCGAGGCTCCATGATGGACATGAATGCATTAAAGGCACAGAAGCTCCTTACTTGAGATCTGGTCTGAGTTTCTTTCGTAATATCACTAATAATTAGATCAATTGGATCAGACTTATGGTGTTTCCAAGGTTTAGGCTGGAAGTCTCTGATAGGAACTGCTGTCTCTCTAGTTTCTCCAGGAACTTCTTCTAGATAAGTGGTGGTTTCGTCATGTTCCTCGTTGTATGGAACTTCATTCAATGTTCCTTCAGGAACTGCCTCATTCTGCCTTTTGATGTGAACTGATCTTCAGGAACTCTTGCTTGTTCCTTGTTCGATGTTAAGTCTTCTTCATCTGGATCTCTTCTAACCAGCCCTATTTCGAAGTCCTCATGTTCCTGCAAAACGTTAGTATTTACACTATTGCCAGTTTCATCAAAAATATATGTACACTTTCCCCGACACTTAATGTTCTCTTATTGTAAACTCTATAATCCTTACTATTAGTTTCATACCCTAGGAAAACAGCTTCATCACTCCTTTCATCAAATTCCCCTAAGTTCCTTTTACCATTATTATGGACAAAACACTTACAACCAAATGTTCTAAGGTGAGACACATTTGTTTTTCGTCCTCTAAACAATTCATAGGTAATTTTGTTAGTGATGGGTCTAATCATGACCCTATTTATAATATAACAAGTTGTATTCACTGCTTCTGCCTAGAAGTTCCTTGGGAGTCTGATTGCTATGAGCATCGTTCTTGCCATGTCCTCTAAGGTTCTATTTTTCCTCTCCACAACACCATTTTGTTGTGGTGTTCTTTAAGCTGAAAAATTGTGATCCATACTATGTTCCCTGCAAAACTCATCAAACTTGTAATTTTCAAATTCATTTCCATAGTCAAATCTTAAATGTATAAGTTGCTAACCACTAGATTTTCGAACCTTCTTAGCAAAGCTGGTAAATTCATTAAATGTTTTATCTTTGCTATGAAGGAACATAGTCCATGTATATGTAGAGTAATCATCAACAATAACCAAGACATATAGCTTGCCACTCCTACTTTGGACTCTCATGGGCTCACACAAATCCATATGGATAAGTTCCAATGGTTTTGTGGAGCTCACGAACTTTTTGCTTTTGAAAGTACTTCTAACATGTTTGCCTCTGGAACATGCCCCACATATTTTATCACATAGGAACTTAACATTAGGTAATCCAACAACAAGTTCCTTAGATCTAAGTTTATCAAGTAAGTGGAGACTGGCATGTCCAACACGTTTATGCCAAAGTAGAGAATCATCCTCAATCACACTTAAACAAGAGAATGTACTCTTAGGAACTTCATGTAAATTAACGATATAGGTGTTCCCTTTGCGTTTTCCCTCATGTACAACTTGATTAGTGTGATTGTTGACGATTTGACAATGCTCATTAGTAAAACAAACACAATTTCCTTTATCACAGAATTCGGAGACGCTAAGTAAGTTATGTTTAAGACCATCAAAAAGAAAATCATTATATATTGCATGGGAACATGACTTACCAACCTTACCTAAGGCTACTATGTTACCTTTTTTATTATCACCAAACGTCACAGTTCCCCCTGAGTAGGTTGCAATGAGAGAAATTTAGATTTGTCACCTGTCATGTGCTTGGAAAAACCGCTGTCGAGGTACCACGTGTTGTTCCCCCTCACTAGCACCTGCAATACAGATTAGATGTTAGGTGTAGGAACTTAGGTTTCCTTGGATTCCTTTGTAGACACATCATCATTTAGTTTTTCAATCCATGTCCTTTTTACGTGTCTAGCATTTACATCTAAACTGGAGTTCCGTTTGGAACACTGGTCTTTTAGATGACCCGTGTTCCCACAAAATGTACACACTTTGCTACTTGGAAGTTCCACATATTTATTCTGCTTTCCCACTTTCTCTTTATAATTAAAACCAAGACCTTCAGTCCTTTTCATTTGGGCATTCATAATCCATGTTGGAACTTTATGTTGACCATCATTTTTATTTCTTAAATTCGTGAGTTCCATTTTAACATCATCAAGTTCCTTCATAAGTTCCTTGATGACTGAATCTTTTAGTGTACCTTCAGTGGAACTCTCATTTAAATTTGTCAACTTGTAGCAATTTAGTTCCATTGTGACTTGACTAAGTTCCTTTCGAAGTTTTTCAACTTTTACCTTTAACTTCATGTTTTCATCTAATAAGTCGAAAATTCATTTCTCAGTTTGATTTCTATTTAACCTTAGCCGATCACTGTGTTCCTTACAAGTTTTAAGAGCCTTTTCACATTCGTTTTTCACTTGTAATACATTAGTCCAGTTTTTGTGAAATTACAGTACTAGATCTATTAATTCATGTTTAGAGAAAGCATCAAGAAGATCAGAATCTGGATATACCTCATTAGCGAGTTCCTTGTGGACCTCGTTCCAATCAATCCTGGCCATCAAGCATATGTTGGCAACTTCATCGTCAGGTTGTTCCTCTTCATTGATGTGGATTTGAAGTGGTACTCGCAAATAACACTCAAAACTCACGAAAATATTAAATCTTAGTTATCAAATCCAAATAACTTTGATTGAAAACTAATTAATTAAACCAATCCATAGAGTAACTAATTAGGATTCTAACAATGTAATTCAATCCAAAATCACAAAGTTAGGAACAAAATAGTCACGCATAAAAATTGACGCAACTAGTGTATCTTTATTTTTGTGAATCAAAAACTTAATTAATTACATCCTATTGTTGACATTATTTATAGGTATAATCAACAACAAAATCCTAACTAAAATCTACTTAAGAATCACGCACAAGATAGGTAAATAAATCCTACTTGTGTGCAACTTGGATAACAAACTAAAGATAAGATTGCCCCATCATCATGCAACTTGCACTTTGATCTTATTTTTGCTAACAAACTCTAACTAACTAACTAATCAAGAAATTATCCTAACAACTTTTCTAAATAATTATTAAACAAGATATTCATCAGAATTAAGCCCAAGAATCACGAATTAACTTGGTGCCCAAGAACATTGAAAATCGCCGAAATTCCCGCCAATATGTGCTTCGTCAATTTGCGCATATTTCAATATTTCCAAGAATTTAAAGAAATGCTTCAAGATTCGATCTTTTAATCAAGAAAATTTCAAGAAACTATTCTTCATGCTGGATTCCATCAATCATGATTCATAGACTTACCATGATAATCACAAAACACCATATGGAAAAAACCGTACTAAGTGGAGTGGGAAAAAACCATAGGCTCAACAAACACATTTAGCCCTTCCTTTCTTTCCTTGCATCTAAAGGCTATTATTCCTCTATGGGAACATCCCATGAGAGTCTTGTAACCCATGTTTGCCTTCTATCCACGTTCAAGCCCATAGGATTAAGCATTAAGTTACTAGATTCGTCCACTTTGCTTGAATCCTCATTCTAATTCACATCATTCTCCCCCTCTTCAAAAGAATTTGCCCTCAAATTCACATCATTGTATTATGGTGATAAGTCTCCAATATTGAATGTTGCACTGACATCTCCATACTCACTAGGTAGACTAATCTTATAAGCATTGTCACCATAAGCTTCAAGCACTTCAAAAGGACCATCTACTCTTGGCATAAGCTTATTTTTGCGCCTTTGAGGGAAGCGTTCTTTCCTTAAATGTATCCATACCATATCCCCTGTCTTGAATATATGTTGTCTCCTCCCCTTGTTAGATCGTGTCTTGTAAACCTCATTCATCTTTAAAATTCGGTTCTTCACAGCTTCACAAGTCTTTTGGAACACTTCTAACCTCTTCTTAGCATCTGTGTGTATCTCATCTTTTGCTAAAGGAATTAAATCAATAGACATGTATGGATTAATGCCATAGACAACTTCGAATGGTGAGTAGCCTGAAGTTGAAGATACAGCACGATTACAAGCAAACCCAGCATGACATAGACGAGTATCCCAATCTTTCTGAGTTTTGCTCAGTAAACCACGCAACAATGTACCCACAGTTCTGTTTGTAACTTCTGTCTGACCATCTGTTTGTGGGTGATGAGAAGTACTAAAGAGTAATTTCGTACCAACCATCTTCCATAGGATTTTCAAAAACTGACTTAAGAACTTCGAATCCCTGTCACTGACTACACTCCTCGGTATTCCATGTAATCTTACAATCTCTCGGAAATACAAGTCAGCAACATGTTGTGCATCAGCAGTTTTATTCATAGCAACAAAGTGTTCTATCTCAGAAAATCGATCCACCACTACCATTATAGAGTCTCTGGCTCGTTGAGTTCTAGGTAGAACAATGATAAAATCCATACTTACACTATCCCATGGTGCATCTGCAATAAGTAATGGTGTGTATAAGCCTTTATGGAATGTAGATTTGGACCTCTGGCAAGTTGCGCATCTAGCCACCACAGATTGCACATCTCCCAACATCTTTGGCCAATAGAAGTATTTATTAAGCATAGCTCCACTGTGTGCTTCCCTTTTTACTAGTAATTCACTAACTCCAAAGTGACCAGCCATAGCTCCACTGTGTGCTTCCCTTACTAGTAGTTCACGAACTCCGCATTGAGGAATGCATAGTTTATTGTGACGAAACAGGAAACCATCTTGAACCATGTAATTCCGTGAGGGAACCTGCATCTCTTTTGCAAAATCTGGATCCGTGACATAAAGTTCTTTGATATGTTCAAACCTTAGCACTTGTGTATCAACCATTGCTAGCAAATATGACCGTCTAGATAAAGCATCAGCAACAACATTTGTTTGCCCTCTTTATATTTTGATGAAAACGTGAAGGATTGAAGAAACTCAACCCACTTAGCATGCCTGTAATTCAACTTATGCTGCCCATTCATGAACTTCTAAGCTTCATGATCAGAATGTAATATAAACGGCTTTGGTCTAAGAAAATGTGACCAATGATCCAATGCTCTCACAATTGCATAAAATTCTCGATCATCTCAACCTAGCTCCGCTTAATTTCTCACTGAAATAAGAAACTGGACGCTTTTCTTAGACAAGCACTGTACCAATACCTATGCCAGTGGCATCACACTCTACTTCGAAAAGTTTGTCAAAATTAGGCAAAGCTAAAATAGGTGCACGACAGAGTAATTGCTTGATGTTGTCAAAAGCCTCATGTGCTCTTGGATTCCATACAAATTCTCCCTTCTTCATAAGCTCAGTAACAGGGGCCATAATGGTAAAAAAATTTTGGATGAACCTTCTGTAGAATGAAGCTAATCCATGAAAACTACATACCTCAGGTATGTTTGATGGAATTTTCCAAGACATAATGGCCTCTACCGTGGATGGATCAACCATAACACCTTCTCCACTAACAATATATCCCAGATAAATGATCTTGTCTTGCATGAAATCACACTTCTCAAGCTTTCCATAGAGCTTTTGTTCACGCAACTTATCAAACAATAATCACAAATGCCCTAGATGCTCATGAATGTTTAAACTATAGACAAGTATATTATCAAGGTAAACAACAATAAACATGTTTAATAAAGGACGTAGCACCTCATTCATAAGTCTCATAAACGAGCTTGGAGCATTACACAACCCAAAACGCATCACTAGCCACTCATAGAGACCTTGTTTGGTTTTGAAAGTTGTTTTCCATTCATCTCCTTCTCTAATGCGCATTTGTTGATAACCACTTCTCAAATCAATCTTCGAAAATATCGTAGCACCATGTAACTCATCCAACATGTCCTCCAATCTAGGCATAGGGAATCTATATTTAATAGTAATGTTGTTTACGGCTCGAGAGTCAATACACATATGCCATGTATCATCTTTCTTCGGAACAAGGAGAGCCGGAACTGCACAAGAGCTCATGCTTTCACGAACCAATCCTTTCTCCAACAACTCGTCTAGTTGCCTCTATAACTCCTTAGATGCCTCAGGATCACACCTATAAGCAGGTTTATTTGGAATTAGCGCCCCTGGAATAAAATCAATAGCATGTTCTATCCCTCGAATAGGTGGTAACTCATTTGGCCACTCTTCCAGAAATACAGCATGGAACTCGTTCAAGAGCTTTTGTAATTGTTCATCTTGCACCTTAGACTCCTTTGCAATTTCCTTAACCACAAGCATGTACATAGGAGTACCTTGCTCAACCTCTTGCTCAAGTTCTTTTCCTGTTAGAAACAAGCTAGGCTTCGTATTTTTAGGTTTAGAGGTTGCGTGATTCTCCTTCGTCTCTTTTGGATATAAGGGCAACAAATCAATCCTTTTCTTTCCACAAAGGACTGAATATACATTAGATTCACCATCATGCTTCACTTGTCTATCAAATTGCCATGGTCTTCCCAAAAGTATTTGACAAGCACTCATAGGAACCACATCACACCATAATTCATCATTATACTTGCCAATATCAAACGAAACAAGGGCTTGTTTCCTTATATCAATCCCTTTTGTGTCATCAAGCCAATTAAGCTTATATGGACGAGCATGAAGTCTTTTAGGAAGTTTCAAACGATCAACAAGCTCCTTAGAAGCCACGTTTGTGCATGATCCACTATCAATAATCAAGGTACATAGAAACCCTCCTATTTTGCAATGAGTGTGGAACAAATTCTCTCGTTGATCTTTGTTTGGCGAGGCTTCCACATGCAAAGACCTTCTAGTCATGAACAATTAGCCATCTTCCTCATTGTGTGGTGTTGTTTGTAACAATCTTCTCCACTATCCTCCCCCGTCTCACTTTGATGTGTGTCCTCGGCACATATAATGTCAAACTCCTCCCCTTCTTTCTCTCATTGGCGAACAACATCAATGTGTAGTTGACGTTTCATTGTAAAATTAGAAGTAATGTGTCCATAGCCTTGACACTTAAAACAATGTCGCCTCTCCTCATATTCGGCCTTAGACAAATCCTTCTTAGGTTTTTCATTAGATGGCGTGGGATTAGGGTTTTGTGGCTTTGTTGATTCTTTGTTCAATGAAGGAAAATATGTAGGTTTGGCAAAAGGCACATACGGCTTCCTTCCATCCTCCTTGGAACGCTTCTCTACTTTCAATGCCTTCTTACACAAATCATTAAAATCAACATATTGCACCAAGTCCAACTCTCGTTCAATGGAACGACTTAGCCCCTTTAAAAATCGTGCAATTTTCATGCTTTCCTTCTCTTGAAGGTCACATAACAATGCTAACTTCTCAAATTCAGCAGTATATTCATTGACACTCATAGATCCTTGGTAAAAAGAAGTTAGTTTTATGTAATTTTGCTGCTCAAAATCAATTGGAACATACTTGTCACGCATCTTTGGACGCAACTTCACCCATGAAGTGATTTTTGCCTTATTTAACGTAGCCTCTTGGCCTTCAAACCCTCATGCCATAACCCTGCACTCTTCACAAGGCGAATATATGCAATGTTGAAGGTTTTTCGGTCATCAAAGCCCTTGTATTCCGCAATTTTCTCAACTTGGCGTTCCCATCCTAAGTATCCTCTGGAGTACCTTGGCTATGGAAATCATCAAGTTTAATGCCTCGATCATCCAATGTAGACTTTCGTTTAGGCTTCCTCTTTGAGTCAAGGGTTGAATCTGACGAAGATAGGTCACCATCATCATCATCCTCTTCGTCGCTTCCCTTCCCTTTGTAGTAGATTCTAGTAGGATCGTTTTGTCGTTGAGATTGGCGAACAAGTGCATCTATTCTTGCCTTTTATTGTTTATGTCCTAACTCCAAGGCTTGTTATTTTTCGAGCACCACCCTTTGGAAGTTTTTAGTAGCCTCAAGTAACTCCTCTTCCGCCATAAGTAATCGAAAACCTGAAATCTGATACCAAATTGATGTGGATTTTAAGTGGTACTCGCAAATATCACTCAAAACTCACGAAAATATTCAATCTTTGTTATCAAATCCAAATAACTTTGATTGAAAAATAATTAATTAAACCAATCAATAGAATAACTAATTAGGATTCCAACAATGTAATTCAATTAAAAATCACAAACTTAGGAACAAAATAGTCACGCATAAAAAGTGACGCAACTAGTGTATCTTTATTTTTGTGAATCAAAAACTTAATTAATTACATCCTATTGTTGAGATTATTTATAGGTATAATCAACAACAAAATCCTAACTAAAATCTACTTAAGAATCATGCACAAGATAGGTAAATAAATCCTACTTGTGTACAACTTTCATAACAAACTAAAGATAAGATTGCCACATCATCATGCAACTAGCACTTTGATCTTATCTTTCCTAACAAACTCTAACTAACTAACTAAACAAGAAATTATCCTAACAACTTGTCTAAATAATTAATAGACAAGATATTTATCAGAATTAAGCCCAAAAATCACGAATTAACTTGGTGCCCAAGAACATTGAAAATCACCAAAATTCCCGCCAATATGTGCTTCGTCAATTTGTGCATATTTCAATATTTCCAATAATTTCAAGAAATGCTTCAAGATTCGATCTTTTAATCACAAAACTTTCAAGAGACTATTCTTCATTCTGGATTCCATCAATCATGACTCATAGACTTACCAAGATAATCACAAAACACCATATGGAAAAAACCCTACCAAGTGGAGTGGGGAAAAACCATAGGCTCAACAAACACATTTAGCCCTTCCTTTCTTTCCTTGCATCCAAAGGCTATTATTCCTCTATGGGAACGTCCCATGAGAGTCTTGTAACCCATGTTTGCCTTCCATACACATTCAAGCCCATATGATTAAGCATTAAGTTTATAGATTCGTCCATTTTGCTTGAATCCTCATTCAAATTCACATCATTCATCTTCTTCACTTTCAGAATCTCCCCAGGCTGATACCATGGCTTTCTTTACATCATTCTTGGAATAAGAAGGTATGTAGAATTTTTCTTTGACTTGTTCCTTCTTCTCCTTGACGTACTCCTTGCCCTTGGACTTCCCCTTTTCGGTATCCCATAGGGGACAGTCTTTGATGAAGTGTTCTGAGGATCCACACTTATGGCACACGAATTCCATTTTGTTGTTCGTGAATTTTCTGCCCGTGTTCCTCTAGGAACTTCGATTCTTATTGAGAGCCCTTTTGAATCTTCTGACCAGCAACGCTGCCTCATCATCATCTTCTTTTGATTTGTCACTTTCAGCTCTCAAGGCCAGCCCTTTGCTTCTGGAACTCTCACCAGTTCCTCCAAGATGCAATTCATGGGTGAGTAAGGAACCAACAAGTTGTTCAATGTGGAACTTCGTGAAATCCTTTGTTTCCATGAGTGCAGTAACCTTGGCTCTCCATCTTTCATCTTGTGGTAGAGTCCTCAGCACTTTCCTAACCTGTTCATCAATAGGTATATCTTTTCCGAGAGAAGAAAGCTCATTGGTGATGTTAGTAAAACGTGTAAGCATATCTTGTACTGACTCCCTAGGTAACATTTCAAAACGTTCATATTTAGACATCAACAAATCAATGTTAGATCGTTTTACTTCACTAGTTCCTTCATGAGTTATTTGTAATAAGTCCCATATTTCTTTAGCGGTTTTGCACCCCATGACACGATTGTGTTCATGCGGTCCAATACCACAATGTAGCAATTTGATAGCACGAGCATTGGTTTCCATTTTTTCAAAATCTTCTTTTCGTATTCAGAAATAAATTTAGGCACTACTTCATTGTTTGAGTTAGTTTTTGTTACCTCGTAGTCGCCTACTTCAATTACACACCAAATTTGGTAATTTTGGCCTTGATGAAGATTTCCATCCGATTCTTCCAGTATGCGTAGAATTTCCCGTCAAACATGGGTGGTCTTTGAGTTGAGTAACCTTCCTCCGATTTTTCATGAGTGTTCATCTTCACGATCCCTCTTCAAGGTTTCTTGATTTTCCCGAGATTTTGCTCTGATACCAACTGTTGTTTCTCCTACAACACTGCAAGAGGGGCTGAATTGTTGTGTGGAACTTGTATGCGGAATTTAAACTATTTTGAGCGAATTAAAGAGTGCAGGAGATATTTCTACGAGAAAAACTTCCTTGGCCCAAAGGAAGAAAACTTCACTTCTATTATAGGCCTGTAATAACTTTTACAACCTAAATTGCTCTAATTACAATCGTCAGTTCCTGTAGGAACTTGATTCTCAAATCTCACTCTTTATCTCTCGTTTCTCTTTCTCTTTTTCTCTACTATTCTCTAGTTGTCACACTTCTCTTTTTCTCACAGGATACAACTCAATACAGACTCTAATATAATGAAAGTACTTGTAAACTGGACTGGAACATCAATATTAACACATAGACTCGTTTAATACTGAAGTGCGTTCTCTGATGTTCTGCACTTCTTCTTCTGAATTTCTTGGAGTATTTATAGAGTAATTTTGCCTTGTAAATTTCAGCCTTCAAGCAAATTCTTTGATCGCCCATAATCTCCTTGACTTCTTCCATCATCCCACGTATGTAGACTAGGAGAATATGATTTTGACTTGACTATTTTTACCGTTTATTCTTCCCCATGATCCCATGATTTTATTCCTACAATCAAGGACTCCTAACAACATTTATTTGACTTATTAAAATCTTATACTTCCGTTTTATTCTACAGTAAAATCAGCCCAATATTTATCTCCTAACATTAAGGAAAATATTATCATAACCTAAATTATTCCATAAATTAACCTAGACCTATTTGTGGGATAGATTCGTTATTATTTGAAGATATGATGTTCCAACCAGATTTGAGACTCCAATGTATTTACAAAGATCCTAGAAAATTATTCTCATAATCTTCCTTGAAATTCTCTTCCCTCCATCAAGATACTTCGTTGAAATGCCTTGATGTTGTTCGCATGTTCCTATCGGAACAGATCTATTCTCGTGGCTTGTTCCTACGTAACTGTGTTACTCAGGAACTTCATTTCTATCTTCTGTGTTCCTTTGCAAGATTCTGCCTAGGAACTTCTCCCTGAACTTGTCACGTTCCTAGCACCAAGTTCCTTACACTTTGAACCTGTGAAATCTCATAAGAAATCAAAGAATATATTAATTATAAGTTTGTTTGTGTTAGTCATCATCAAAACTTTATTTTCAATTCATGGGTCAACAGTTCCTATTTATACCTTATGGCCACCACGGCCGATTTGCGGATTTATTTTCGGGATCCCTGAACCCCTAAAAACAGTGAATAATAGCCTTGTTTCAGGCCCCTGGAGGGGGAGTCTCGTGCCTCGTCACTTTTTCGCCCTTTTTTTTTTACCACGTGGTAAGAACCTCCACAGCCCCCCCCCCATGATCGTTTTCGGCGACTAAACACCTCTTAGGAACCCTGTTATGGCCTCTTCCAAAGAGGGGAAAAACAGCCTTATATGCAATCGTCTAAGGCCTTCTTATCATCCCTCATATGACCTTTTCACCCTAATTCCTTTCGTCTGGGTTCCTATTTTTATCTAACGAATAGCCCGGTTGATTTTCGAGATTTTTTTTCCCAGGACCCCTAAACCCAAAAAAAACTTGAATAATAGCCTTTGTTTCAGTCTCCTAGAGGGGTCGTCTCAGGCCCTGTCACTTTTTCGCCCCGTTTTGTTAACCACGTGCTATGAACCTCCACAGCACCCCTCCCCCACGATCGTTTTCGGCCCCTAAACCCCTCTTAGCATCCCTCTTATGGCCTCTTCTACAGAGGGGAGAAACATCCTTATATGCAATCATCTAACGCCTTCTTACCATCCCTCATACGACCTTTTCACCCCGAATCCTTTTTTCTGGGTTCCTATTTTTACCTTACTGGCACCCCGGTCGATTTACGGAATTTTTTTTCCAGGACCCCTGAACACCAAAAAATAGTGAATAATAGCCTTTGTTTCAGGCCACCGGAAGGGCCGTCCCGGGCCCCGTCACTTCTTCGCCCCGCTGTTTTACCACGTGCTATGAACCACCACAGCACCCCCCATGATCGTTTCGGCCTCTAAACACCTCTTAGGATCCCTCTTATGGCCTCTTCTAGTGAGGGGAAAAACAACCTTATATGCAATCATCTAAGGACTTCTTATCATCCCTTATATGAATTTTTCACCCCGAATCCTACGGTCTGGGTTCCTATTCTTACTTTACGGGCACCCAGGTCGATTTCTAGGACCCTAGAACCCCTAAAAACAGTGAATAATAGCCGTTGTTTCAGGGCCCCAGAGGGGCCGTCCTGGGCCCCTTTACTTTTTTTTCCCTTTTTTATACCATGTGCTACGAACCTCCACAGCCACCCCCTCCCCCGTGATCGTTTTCGGCCCCTAAACACCTCTTAGGATCCCTCTTATGGCCTCTTTGAGAGAGGGGAAAAACAGCCTTATAAGCAATCGTCTAAGGCCTTCTTATCATCTTGCATATGACCTTTCCACCGTGAATCCTTTGGTTTGGGTTCCAATTAATACATTACGGGCACCGCGGACGATTCCCGAGATTTTGTTTTCTGGAACCCCTGAACCCCAAAAAATAGTGAATAATAGCCATTGTTTTAGGCCCCGCGAGGAGCCGTCCTGGTTCCTGTCACTTTTTTGCCCCGTTTTTTTTACCATATGAATTGGACATCCACAACACCCCCATGATCGTTTTCGGCCCCTAAATACCTCTTAGGATTCCTCTTATGGCCTCTTCTAGGGAGGGGAAAATCAAACTTATATGCAATTGTCTAAGGCCTCCTTATCATCCCTCATATGACTTTTTCATCCCGAATCCTTTGGTCTTTGTTCCTATTTTTACGTGACAGGCACCTCGGTAGATTTCTGGGATTTTTTTTTCGGGACCCGGAATCCGAAAAAATAGTGAATAATAGCCTTTGTTTCAGGCCATTGGAGGGGCCGTCCCGGGCCCCGTAACTTTTTCGCCTCGTTTTTTTACCACGTGCTATAGACCTCCACAGCAACCCCCACGATCATTTTCGACCTGTAAACACCTCTTAGGATCCCTCTTATGGCCTCTTCCAGAGAGGTGAATATTAGCCTTACATGAAATTGTCTGAGGCCTTCTTATCATACCTCATAAGACCTTTTCAACTAGAATCTTTCGGTCTGGGTTCCTATTTTTACCTTACGGGCGCCCCGGTTTATTTCCAGGAATTTATTTTTCGGGACCCTGAACCCCAAAAAAACAGTGAATAATAATAGCCTTTGTTTTAGGCCTCCGGAGGGGCCATCACGGGCCTTGTCACTTTTTCACCCCGCGTTTTTACCACTTGCTATGGACCTCTAAATCACTTCCCACGATCGTTTTCAGCCCCTAAACACCTCTTAGGATCCATCTTATGGCCTCATCCGGAGGGGAAAAACAGCCTTATGTGCAATCGTCTAAGGCCCTCTTATCATCCCTCATGTGACTTTTTCACCGCGAATCCTTAGGTCTACGTTCCGATTTTCACCTGACGGGCACCTCGGTCAATTTCTGGGATTTTTTTTCCAGGACCCCTGAACCCCAAATAACTGTTAATAATGGACCTCCACAGCACCCCCCACGATTTTTTTCTTCGCCTAAACACCTCTTAGGATCCCTCTTATACTCTCTTCTAGAGAGGGGAAAAACAACCTTATATGCAATCGTTTAAGGCCTTTTTATCATCCTTCATATAACCTTTTCACCCCGAATCCTTTGGTCTGGGTTCCTATTTTTACCTTACAGGCACCTTGGTCGATTTCCGAGATTTTTTTTCTAGGACCGATGAATACCACAAAACAGTGAATAATATTAGCCTTTATTTCAGGCCCTTGGAGTGGCTGTCCCTGGCCTCGTCACTTTTTTTTCCCCTATTTTAACCACGTGCTATGGACCTTCACAACACACCCCACGATCGTTTTCAACCCCTAAACGCCTTTTAGGATACCTCTTATGGCCTGTTCCAAAAGGGGAAAAACAACCTTATATACAATCGTCTAAGGCCTTCTTATCATGCCTCATATGACCTTTTCACCCCGAATCCTTTGGTCCGGCTTCCTATTTTTACCTTACGGGCACCCCGATCGATTTTCACGATTTTTTTTTTCCGGGACCCCTACACCCCAAAAAAATGTGAATAAATAGCCTTTGTTCAGGCCCCCGCAGGGGCCGTCCGGGGCCCCATCACTTTTTTGCCCGTTTATTTACCACGTGCAATGGACCTCCACAACACCCCCCACGAACGTTTTCGACCCCAAAACACCTCTTTCGATCCCTCTTATGGCTTCTTCTGTAGAGGAGAAGAAATAGCCTTATTCGCTATCGTCTAAGGCCTTCTTATCATCCCTCATATGACCTTCTAACCCCAATTCCTTTGGTATGGTTTCCTATTTTTACCTTAACGGCTCCCCGGTTAATTTCTAGGAATTTATTTTTCGGGACTCTGGACCCCAAAAAAACAGTGAATAATAATAGCCTTTGTTTTAGGCCTCCCGAGGGGCCATCCCGGGCCTTGTCACTTTTTCGCCCCGCGTTTTTACCACTTACTATGGACCTCTAAATCACTTCCCACGATCGTTTTCAGCCCCTAAACACCTCTTAGGATCCCTCTTATGGCCTCTTCCAGAGAGGGGAAAAATAGCCTTATAAGCAATCGTCTAAGGCCTTCTTATCATCCCTCATATGACATTTTCACCTCGAATCCTTTGCTCTGGTTTCTTTTTTCACCTTACACGCACCCCGGTCGATTTCCGAGATTTTTTTTCTGGGACCGATGAACCCCAAAATACGGTGAATAATAATAGCCTTTGTTTCAGGCCCCCGTTGGGGCCGTCCCAGGGCTTGTTTGTTTTTCGCCTCGTTTTTTAACAACGTGTTATGGACCTCCACACCAACTCCCACAATTATTTTCGGCACCTAAACGCTTTTTAGGATTCCTCATTTAGCCCCTTCCAGAGAGGGGAAAAACAACGTTATATGCAATCGTTTAAGGCCTTCTTATCAAGCCTCATATGATCTTTTCTCCCAGATTCCTTTTGTTTGTGTTCCTATTTTTACCTTATGGGCACCCCGGTCGATTTCATATATATTTTTTTCCGAGACCCCAGAACCTCCAAACACAATAAATAATAATAATTCCTTTGTTTAAGGCCCCCAGAGGGGCCGTCTTGGGCCTCGTCACTTCTTCGCCCTATTTTTTTACCACGTGCTATGGACCTCCACAGTGATCATACCAACTGTTATGAGCTATCGGATAGTCTCTCTATCTACTCTCATGCTTGATTTTTGGTTCTATTTTCATTCTGGGAGGGGAGGTGGACTCGTCTGCATCCACCTATTACTCATCGTCCTAAAAAAGGAGAACGAACCATTCTTATGGAACCAGAGATTTCAAGACCTTAATAATTATCCCACATCAGATAGAGGTTCTGATAGAGAATTCGAGCCTTTATCAATAGAGTAAGTTCGCTATCGAAAACCTGTTTTTGACCGTGAAAGCCTATAAGAGAAGTAGATGTAGGCCCATGAGGTCCTCACCCCCCACGATCATTTTCGGCCCCTAAACACCTGTTACGATCGTTCTTATGGCCTCTTCCGAAGAGGAGAAAAAATATCTTTATATGCAATCGTCTAAGGCCTTCTTATCATCCTTCATATGACCTTTTAACCCCAATTCCTTTGGTCTGGGTTCCTATTTTTACCTTAAAGGCACCCCGGTCAATTTTCGGGATTTTTTTTGTCCAGGTCCCTTGAACCCCAAAAAATAGTGAATAATACCTTTGTATCAGGCCCCGTCATTTTTGCCCTGTTTTTTTTACCACATGCTATGGAGCTCTACAACACCCCCCCCCCCCCCCCCCCCCCCCGCTTTCTGCC
>PYUH01001442.1:260199-305331 GCA_016808085.1 Suaeda aralocaspica
CCCCCCACGATCGTTTTCGGCCCCCAAACACCTCTTTGGATCCCTCTTACGGCCTCTTCAAGAGAGGGGAAAAATAGCCTTATATGCAATCGTCTAAGGCCTTCTTATCATCCCCCATATGACATTTTCACCCCAAATCCTTTGCTATGGGTTCCTTTTTTTAGCTTACAGACACCCTGGTCGATTTCCGAGATTTTTTTTCTGGGACCGATGAACCCCAAAATACACTGCATAATAATAGCCTTTATTTCAGGCCCCTCGTGGGGCCGTCCCGCACACAGTCACTCTTCGCCTCATTTTTTAACCACATGCTATGGACCTCCACAACACCCCACACAATCATTTTCACCCCCTAAACACCTTTTAGGGTTCCTCATTTGGCCCCTTCCAGAGAGGGGAAAAAAAGCCTTATATGCAATCGTTTAAGGCATTCTTATCATCCTTCATATGTCCTTTTCACCCTGATTCCTTTGTTTTATGTTCCTATTTTTACCTTATGGGCACCCCGACCAATTTCCTCTATGTTTTTTTTTTCGGGACCTTGAACTGCAAAACACAATAAATAATAATAACGCCTTTGTTTCTAGCCCCCGGAGGAAACGTCTCGGGCCCCGTCACTTCTTCGCCCTGTGTTTTTACCACGTGCTTTGAACCTCCACAGCACCCCCCACGATCGTTTTCGGCCCCTAAACACCTCTTACGATCGCTCTTATGGCCTCTTCCGAAGAGGGGAAAAAATAACTTTATATGCAATCGTCTAAGGCCTTCTTATCATCCCTCATATGACGTTTTTACCTCGAATCATTTGGTCTAGGTTCCTATTTTGACGTTACGGTTACCCCGTTCGATTTTCGGAATTTTTTTCTAGGACCCCTGAAGCTCAAAAACAAGTAAATAATAATAGCCTTTGTTTCAGGCACCCAGAGGGGCCGTCCCGGGCCACGTCACGTTTTCGCCCCATTTTTGTGCCACATGCTATGGACCTCCACAGCACCCCCCACGATCGTTTTTGGCCCCAAAACACCTCTTAGGATCTCTCTTATGGCCACTTCTAGGGAGGGGAAAAACAACCTTGTATGCAATCGTCTAAGGTCTTCTTATCATCCGTCAAATGACCTTTTCACCCTGATTTCTTTGGTTTGGGTTCTTATTTTTACCTTACGAGCACCGCGGTCGATTTTTGGGATTTTTTTCCGGGACCCCTGAACCCCAAAAAACAGTGAATTATAGTCTTTGTTTTAGTCCCCGGAGGGGCTGTCCCGGGCCCTATCACTTTTTTGCCCCGTTTTTTTTTTACAACGTGCTATGGACCTCCACAGCACCCACCCACGATAAATTTCGGCTCCTAAACACCTCTTAGGATCCCTTATATGGCCTCTTCCAGACAGGGGAAAAACAACCTTATATGCAATCGTCTAAGGCCTTCTTTTCATCCCTCATATGACCTTTTCACCCCAACCCTTTGGTCTGGGCTCCTATTTTTACATCACAGGCACCCCGGTCAATTTCAAAGATTTTTTTTTTCTGGGACCTATGAACCCCAAAAACCAGTTCATAATAATAGCCTTTGTTATCAGGCCATCGGAGGGGCCATCCCGGGCCCTGTCACTTTTTTGCCCCTTTTTTTTACCACATGTTATGGACCTCCACACCACCCCCCACAATCATTTTCGGACCCAAAACACCTCTTAGGATCCATCTTATGGGCTCTTCCAGAGAGGACAAAACAATCTTATATATAATCGTGTAAGGCCTTCTTATCATCCCCCATATGACCTTTTCACCTCGAATCCTTTGGTCCAGACTCCAATTTTTACCTTATGGTCACCCCGGTTGATTTCCAGGATTTTTTTATCCGGCACCCCTGAACCCCAAAAAACAGTGAGTACTAGCCTTTGTTTTAAGCCCCCGGAGGGGCCGTCTCGAGCCCTGTCACTTTTTCGCCCTATTTTTTAACCACGTGCTATGGATCCCTCTTAAAGCGTATTCTAGAGAGGGGAAAAGCAGGCTTATATGCAATCATCTAAGGCCTTCTTATCATCCCTCATATGACCTTTTCACCCCGAATCCTTCGGTGTGGGTTCCTATTTTTACCTTACAGGCACCCCGGTCGATTTCTGAGTTTTTTTTTTGGGGACCGATGAACCCCAAAAAACAGTCAATAGTAATAGCCTTTGTTTCAGGCCTCCAGATGGGCGGTCCCGCGCCCCGTCACTTTTTCGCCCTTTCTTTTACCAGTTGCGATGGACCTCCACACCTCTTAGGATCCCTCTTATGGCCTCTTCCAAAGAGGGGAAAACAACCTTATATGCAATCGTCTAAGGCCTTCTAATCATCCTTCATATGACCTTTTCACGCAGAATCCTTTGGTCTAGGTTCCTATTTTTACCTTTTGGCACCCCGATCGATTTCGTGTATTTTTTTTCCGGGACCCTTGAACCCCAAAAAATAGTGAATAAAAATATCCTTTGTTTCTGGCCCTCCACAACACCCCCATGATCATTTTCGACCCCTACACACCTCTTAGGATCCCTCTTGTGGCCTCTTCCAAGAGGGGAAAAACAGCCTTATATGCAATCGTCCAAAGCTTTTTTTTTATCATCCCTCATATGACCTTTTCACCCAGAATCCTTTGGTTTGGGTTTCTATTTTTACCTTACGGGCACCTCAGTCGGTTTCCCGGATTTTTTTTTCGAGACCCCTGAACCCCAAAAAAACAGTGAAAATAGCCTTTATTTAAGGCCCCAGGACAGGCCCTCCCGGGCCTTGTCACTTTTTCGCCCCATTTGTTTACCACGTGCTATGGACCTCCACAGCACCCCTGATGCAAGCACCAGTGACAATGACAAAAGTGATCAAGTACTAAATATAAGTTATAAGGTTGGCAATGGTGCAATCAACTTCGAAGGTGAGGATGCCAATGGCAAGGATGCAACCATAGGTGAAATAGTTGCTTATGGAAATGTCAACCATATGGGTGCATTAAGGGTAGGGATTTGCATGTACATGGTCACATGTCAATAATATGGCACGCAAATCAAGAATGGTGGATTTAGGGAACAACATGATTTTTGCTTATGAATTTTTTCCCACAGGGTTTTTCTCATTTCAGGCTTTGAGTCTTTATTTCTTGGTGAGTCTTGATCATCATAATTATGCTAAAATGCATGGAACACAGATTCTTGAAGGTTTCTTGATTAAAAGGTTGGATCTTGAAGCATTTCTTGAAGATCTTGGAAGAAATCTTGAAAATTGCGCAAATTGTGATGAAGCTTCTTGCGAGTTTTTGGACGATTTTCTTGGTTCTTGGGCTCCAAGCTAGTGGCGTGATTTTAGTCTAAATTCTGATGATTATCTTGTTAATTAATTTTTTAGTCAGTTTATAGGATATTTTCTTGATTTGTTAGTTAGTTTGAGTTTGTTAGGAAAGATAAGATCAAAGTCCAAGTTGCATGATGATGTGGCAATCTTATCTGTAGTTTATTGAGCAAAAGTAGGATTTATTTTCCTATTCTTAGGCGTGTTTTTTTAGTCTATTTTAGTTAGGATTTTGTTGATGATTATACCTATAAATAATCTCAACATTAGGATGTAATTAATTAAGTTGAAGTTGCAGTTGAATAAAACGAAGTTGTTTGTTTACTTGAAAACAAAAATCTGAAATTTAAGAGTTGGTGATTAAATTGTTTATACTCTTGTGATTTACTTAGTAGCTTTGAGGGTGCTTAGCCTTTAATCAAAGGACAAATTGATCAAGCTAAAATTAACAATCTTGGTGACTTGGTATTTATAGATTCGAAATTTTAGCCTATACCCTTGTGAGTTTTTGTTCACACGAAAATTCACATCAAATTTGGTGCTCTCATTGAGAGGTCTTTTATACTCAAGTGCTCATCAATTAATTAAAACACTTACTATGGCCAGTGGTAGTGATGAAGTTCCTGCAACTTTTGAAAAAGGATTGTCCTTAGAACAAGCTAAAGAAATCCGAAGGGACAATGAAATTAGGGAACTGCGAACCATATTGGAAGAAGTGATGAATCTTGTATTAAGCAGTTCGAAAAACAAGAAGAAGGGTCACGCAATTGATGAAAGTGACGCAAGTTCAAGTGATGAAGATACCAGCAGGAGTGCACGCAAGCCTAGGCGTAAATATGACACCAGTTCTAGTGAAGAAGATGACCGAAACAGGCATAGGAGGCGTGACAAATCAAAGGATAATGATCGTAGCCTAAAGTTGGACATTTGAGTTCAACGGCATTTTAGATCCAGAAATTTTCCTTGATTGGCTGAGGAGAACCGAAAGGATTTTTAATTACAAAGAGTATGATGATCATAAGGAAATCAGAGTGGCAGAATTAAAACTAACATCTTATGCTAGCCTGTGGTTTGAAGGATTACAAAGAAAACGCAAAAAGGAAGGACGATCGAAAATTTGCTCTTGGGTTATGCACACCATTACCGGTTCCTGATGGTCCTTGGGAAGATGTCTCAATGTATTTCATTGTTGGGTTACCTAGGACTGCGTGACATAAGGATTCAATCATGGTGGTGGTAGACAGATTTCCGAAGATGGCACACTTTACTCCTTGTCATAAGACTGACGATGTTGTTAATGTTGCAGAGCTATACTTTAGGGATATCATTCGATTACATGGCATTTCTAAAACAATTGTAAGTGATAGGGATTTGAAATTTATGAGCTATTTTTGGAAATCAATGTGGAAGCTGGTCGGTACCAAGTTACTTTTTGTTACTTCCTATCATCCACAAATTGATGGGCAGACTGAAATGACGAACAGGACCTTGGGGGTATTATTGCGTGGATTGGTAAGTAAAACTCAGAAGGATTGGGATTTCAAACTCGCGCATGCTGAGTTTGCCTACAACAGATCACGTACTTATGCAACCAAACATTCACCTTTTGAAGTGGTGATGTGAATTTTGTTATAAACAAACGTCACTCACACAAGATAAACTTAGACTTCAAATTTGATAAAGCAACGCACCACAAATCTGAACTTCTAAGGCGAATAGTTGATAGAATTTGATTAAAGCAAAGCACCCTCAAATCCTAAAACTATCCTCACGTGAGATAAGGCACAAAGCACCACTCACTCAATCGAATTCCTCACAAGAAATTCTCTCAAAACTTGTTTACTTACGTGAAACAATAAAACCGGAAAACAACTTGTGTTTAATCAATCTAATCTGAATTTTATTGATGTATTTTACATCCTATTTATAGCTAAACATATCACACAATATTCGAGTAACCTAAACAAATCCTAACTACCCTAGATTTATGGTATAACAAACTAAGATTAGGATAACAAGAAAATCTTCCACAAACCGGATACAATCTTTGCACCATATATTTTGTAATCTGATTCCTAGTCCAAATCTTAGATATTTTGAGAAACAAATCTAAGGACCATATTTCCGAAAAACTAACTTAAGTTGACCAAGTCAAACAACACGGAAATCACCGTTGACGACGTTGCCCAAATCTTCAAAAATCTTTCAAAAATCCCGTAATATCACCCGCCATATTTTCCCTTGATTTTTGATGGACTTCCGTTTTCAAGAACTTCAAGAAACCCTTTAAGCTTCAATCTTTATTTCAAGAAACCTTCAATTCTGTGTTTCCCATGCTTGATTCCATCAACCATGACTCATAAACTAAATAAGAAAATCACAAAACACCATATGGTAAAACCCTATCAAATGAAGTGGGAAGAAAACCCATATAGCTCAACACTCCTAAACTACTAATTATNCATATAGCTCAACACTCCTAGACTACTAACTATACTTGCTTTGATTTTTACGTGAGAAAGCTTGTACATGTTACCATGCACACGTAAAAATCCACCCTAGCCAACCCAAGAAGCCTTGTGTCTCCATAAGCCACTAACTCTCCCATGGTTGCATCTTGTTTTCCACCTCCAATCAAACCCTCGAAGTTTTGTTTATTGACATTGATATTCGTATCAAGTGGTTTATGGCATTAACACTAAATTGCCAATTGATTTCATTTGTGTTCCTAAAGGTGAGTTGGTTCATAAAACTACTTTGGACAAAATTGAATATATGCAGAAATTACATGCACAGATTAGAGCAAGAATTGAAAAGGTGAATGATCAATATAAAAGCAAGCCAATAAACACAGCAACCCACGCAAATTTCAAGAGGGGGATTTGGTTTGGCTACATCTTAGGAAGGAAAGGTTTCCTAACCACAGGAAAAATAAATTGATGCCTAGATGTGATGGGCCATTCAAAATTTTAAAAAAAGTTGGTGATAATGCTTATCAACTTGAACTACCAGGTGAATATGGAGTCCATGCTACTTTTAATACTGGTGATTTATCTCCATATGTGCCTGATGAACAACTTCGAAGTTCGAGGTCAAACTCTTTTGAAGAAGGGGAGGATGATGCAAGCACTAGTGATAATGACAAAAGTGATTAGAGAACTGCGAACCATGTTGGAAGAAGTAAGGAATTTTGTATCAGGAAGTTCGAAAAATAAGAAAAAGGGTCACACAATTGATGAAAGTGACGCGAGTTCAAGTGATGAGAATACAAACAGGAGTACACGCAAGCATAGGCGTGAATATGACACCAGTTCAAGTGAAGATGACCGAAACAGGCACTAATCAGCACTTCAATCATTGAATAATAGTAATGCACTTCTTTTATTCTTGTCAATCCTCAAGTGCAGGATGCAAGTAACAAACATATACAGGACCTAACTGCTAAATTATTTCAATTGTATTGCCTAAAAACAAACCAATGAAGCTTGAAACATAAAATAGATGCAGTTCTAACCAAAATCAATAGAAATTGGAAAAAAATAATATCAAATATAGGATATCAAACAGCAGCAGCAAAGGAAACCATACCTACATTAGCATCGACATCAATAAAACCTCAAAAAAAAAACCGCAAGACCCCAAAATGAAAACCCACATGCACGAATCATCAACAAACCAAATTAATCAAACCCCAAAACACACATGCAACAACAGAACAAACTATGACACCAAAAACACCATAAAAATGCAGACTTAACAAAATAATAGTAACAGCCAAAAGCTTCAAAGTAACAGCCAAAAAATCCCATAATCAGCAATCTAATCTTCCAAATCCCCATACCCATACCTCAAAGATTGAATTCACATTAGTCCAATTTATGTTTTATTTTTATTTTATAACAAGCAAATTATCCCCTGCCAAACTCACAAACAATCACGTAACTCCACGTCTACAATTTAAGACCATAAAAACACGCAATCTTATAATCTCTATTAATACAACTTACAGTTTCTGCGCGTTTTTCACCAAAGTACTTGCACTTCTTAAGCTCCTTGTACAGCTCTCCTTTAGGGGCATATTCAAGTATCAAGTAGACACGTTTCTGCATTAAAAAAAAAAGGATAGGTTAGTATGAAACAAATCCTTAATTGATGAGGGTGGGTTTAGGAGGAAATTAACCTGATCATAAAAGTAGCTGTATAAGCGTAGAATATTAGGATTGCGAAGATGACTTTGTATTTCAACTTCCCGCCGTATCTAATGCTCTACTTGTGACTGTTTCAGCTGGCTATTGAATAACACTTTAAGAGCTACGATATGATTGCTCTGATCCAAAACAAGAAGAGCTAAACTAAGATTTTAAAATCCCTTATAAAATAAACTAAACTACAGACAAAACCATAAACAACAAAACAGTGTACATGATATTATTGACAGAAGTCTATAAGCCAGAAATCTCATCATCAGTAAGCTAAATCTCTGTTGCTTTAAAATAATGAAACAGAAAAAACATGGAGCATAAGAAATGTAAAGGAGGAGGAAAATACATGAGAGGAAAATACAGAGAAATACAAGAACAAGTATATGAGTATTTCAAATCAAAACCTCAAGTTCAAACTCCAATTAAAATATCAAAAGATGATCATAGAAATTTGCGTATGAATCAATAAATTGGGTTAGTTAGAGAAGGTGGAATTCGACCTAATTGAGCCAAAAAAAAACTCGAAAAAAAACAACATCAAAAATCCTAAAATAAGTATATTAAGGACAAATCGAAATAAATGAAACACAAAAACAAATATCAGAAAATTGAGGACAATTTACCTTCATTAGTTCATCTTCTTTGAATCTTCGATTTGTTCAAAACCATCACCACCAAACACACTTCGAATACCCTAACCACCGAAAAACCCTAACAAAGATTAAGAAGAGAAAGAATGGTATGCATTCATCTCGCAGTGGACGTAAGAAGCCCAACTACGTCGGCGCGTTTGGAACTTCAATCACCCAAAAATCTAACTTGTGACCGCCTTAGAAGCCCAATTCAACAACCCTAGAAACCCGAAAACCCTAGTTTCGAATTAGTGATAGTGATGGAGGTGGTGAGAGACAGTAATGAGATTAATGGTGATGAGAGTGATAGTGGTGCTGTGAGAAGTGATATTGGTGGGAGTGATGGAGGTTGGAAGATGTGCGAGTGATGGAGGAGAAAAAAGGACAGTGTATAGTTTTTGAGAGGGAGAGGAAGAGGAAGTGGAAGAGTGAGTGTATGACATATTAATAGTAGAAACAAATAGAGGGGTGTGTTAAATGTTAGGTAGGGTGTTTGATTTGTAACGTTTTTTAAATAAAACGATACTAATAGCTTTTCCATTAGTGTCGTCTCTTTTAGGAACGATACTAATAGCTTTTCCATTAGTGTCGTTTCTGTTAGAAACGATACTAATAGCTTTTCCATTAGTGTCGTGTTTTTTAGAACGATACTAATAGGCTTGTATTAGTGTCGTTTCTTACACAAACGATACTAATAGGTTCTTATTAGTATCGTTTTTTTAAAAATGGTACTAATGAGAAAATATTAGTATAATTTTTCTTACAAACGATACTAATAAGGCGTCACTAATAGCCATTTTTCCACTAGTGGCTCCCTGGTCGATTTCCGAGATTTTTTTTTTCGGGACCCTTCAAACCTAAAAAACAGTGAATAATAGGCTTTGTTTCAGGCCCCCAGAGGGGCCGTCCTAGGACCCATCACTTTTCGCCCTGTGTTTTTACAACGTGCTATGGACCTCCACATCACCCCCCACGATCGTTTTCGGCCACTAAAAAACTCTTAGGATCCCCCTTATGGCCTCTTCTAGAGAGAGGTAAAACACCCTTATATGCAATCGTCTAAGGCCTTCTTATCATTGCTCATATCACCTTTTCACTCCGAATCCTTTGGTCTGGAGTCGTATTTTTACCTTACGGGCACTTCGGTCGATTTTCGGGATTTTTGTTTCGGGACCCCTGTATCCCAAAAAATAGTGAATAATAGCTTTTCAGGCCCCCAAAGGGGCCGTCTCGGGCCCCGTCACATTTTCACCCTATTTTTTTTACCGTGTGCTATGGCCCTCCACAACATCCCACACGATCGTTTTCGGCCCCTAAACACCTTTTAGGATCGCTCTTATAGCCTCTTTCAGAGAGGGGAAAAACGACCTTATATGCAATCGTCTAAGGCTTTCTTATCATCCCTCATATGACATTTTCCCCTCGAATCGTTTTTTCTGGGTTCCTATATTTACCTTACGGGAATCCCGGTTGATTTCCAGGATTTTTTCCCTATGACCCTTGAACCCCCAAAAAAATTGATTATTTAGTCTCTATTTGAGGCCCCCGAAGGGGCTGTCCCTAGCCCCATCACTTTTTCGACCCGTTTTGTTACCACGTGCTATGGACCTCCACAGCACCCCCCCACGATCGTTTTCGACCCCTAAACACTCCTTAGGATCCATCTTATGGCCTCTTCTAGAGAGGGGAAAAACAACCTTATATGCAATCGTCTAATTCCTTCGTATTATTCCTCATATGACCTTTTCACCCCGAATCCTTTCGTCTGGGTTCCTATTTTTACCTTACGGGCACCGCAGTCGGTTTTAGGAATTTTTTTTCCGGGAACCCTGAACCCCAAAAAACAGTGAATAATTGCCTTTGTTTCAGGCCTTGTCACTTTTTCGCCCCTTTTTTTTTTTACCACGTGCTATGGACCTCCACAACACCCCCACGATCGTTTTCGACTATAATACACCGCATTTTCACGTATTTTAAGAAAGTATTTTTGTACTTTATTCGTATAATTTTAATATTTTTAATGAAAAAAATATGTTCAATAGGAATATTGAATAAAAAGAAATTAATAATAATAAAATAAATAATAAGTTTTGGTTGAAAGTAATTATTTATGTTCTTAAATAATATTTTTTTATGTTTAAAAATATTTTAAAAGGCTTCTAAAAATAGAATTTTCAAAAGTTTCCTAATTTGTTTTGAGGCAAGGGCCTAAAAGTAATTTCTACTTGTTAGGATTAGTATGGGCTTTTCGAAATCCTACTTTGGGGCCTATAAATACCCCTTAAAAAACAAAATTTCATATTTTCTTGCTCATTCTAGCCATTAGGATTTCAAAAATTTAGAGAGAAAAGACAAAAAAATTAAAGGGGCTTGTGGTTTTCCAAAAAAAAAACTATAGTTCGGGAAAAAAAAATCTTTTTTGGGTTGTCTTGGTATCCATGCCAGCCAGACACTACCGTTGCTGCCATCGTCGGCTGCCACCTTCTCCCCTTCGATATATTTTTCTAACTTCTTATAAAAAAAAATTTCTCCTTCTTTCTTTTTGATTCAATCTTGCAAATTCATGTTCATACTTATGTTCAATCATGTTTTAATGACTTTTGATCATGTTTTAATAAAGTATGATTTGTTTTACGGCATGAATTAAAATTGTTGTTCATGAAATTTTAGATTAGGGTTTATAAATTATGAAAGTAACGAATTTTCATGAGTTTTATGATTTAAACTTGA
Source organism: Suaeda aralocaspica (assembly GCA_016808085.1). Lineage (NCBI taxonomy): Eukaryota > Viridiplantae > Streptophyta > Magnoliopsida > Caryophyllales > Amaranthaceae > Suaeda > Suaeda aralocaspica. Next base: position 271,082 of record PYUH01001442.1, read on the forward strand.
CCAAGATGGCCAAGGTACGTATAATTCAGGTTACCAAGTCCATGCAAGGGAGTTAATTTTGTCTAAGTCCTTGTTCGAGGTTACTCCTATGGAGTTTGATGTGCATGGTTCGAGTAAGTCCGCAAGTGGGTGCACCTTGCTAAGTGTAACCAATTACTTTAAAGATGGAGATAATTAGCATGAATTATTCCTACCTTATTCACGTGAAAATGGACAGTTATATGGAGTAATTCCAATCAGATTGGGGAGTTAAATTTTAGCCGTTTTAAGGATTAATGCATGGCTGTTTTGAGGCGTGTTTCAAGGAGAGTTTCAAGCTGCATTTTAAACTCTTTGGACGGTTTATTTTAGGTGTTTTCTACTGATTTATTGGTTGAATAAAGTAGCTTAAAGTGGGAATTAATTTTGAGAAGTTACAAGCGTAAATCAAGGGCTGATTGAATGATGAATTTGAAGCAGGTTTTTAAACTCTTTTAAAGGGGAGTTATGAGCTGTTTAAATCAGGTTTATTTGCTGAATAAAGAGGCTTGAATGAGGGGTCAATTCGTGGCTGTTACAAGGCATAAATCAAGGAATATTTGAATGACAAATTTGAGCAGTTTTGAAGGAAGAAATCTGGACAGCTTTGTGCAACGTTTTGGGAGTTAATTGCTGGACATTTTGAATTATTCTTTCCTTATTTTAAGCTCTCTTAATTAGGAAAATATTCAGTTGTAATGGGGAATTAATTTGGACGGTTATGAGCCAATTAATCTGCCCTTTATTTCAGTTTTACAATTGCTGAATTGTTGTTTATTTTAGCTAAGTAAAGATGCAAGTAGATGATGTACTAAGGCTATAAATAGCGTGCAAATTATGAATGAACATCAGATGAGAATATTGCCTAAACTTTTAAGTTGTTTGTTAATTTTGACTTGTGTAAGTTGAAGTTATTTGCCCAAATTTGAGAGTGTCTCGAATTTGAAGGAGTGTAGTTTTAGTGAGAGTTCCTAAGGCTAAACTTGTAGTTGTCGTCTAGGTTGAGAGTTCCCTAAACACTAGTACGCCCAAAAAAGTGAGTGAGAGTTCCTCCTTGTTATATCCTCAAGTTAAGGGTGAGAGTTCCCCTAAACTTTCTTGATTACTCCAAAATATTATTCCTTCTGTGATCTAAAAATATTACTCGCATTCTTAACCCATTTTGAACAAGTTTACCTATTTGTTTACACATCAAAACTTCAATATGATAATCATGAATTATTGTTGTGTGAAATTATGATGATTTTATGAAGTTTAGATTGATTTTTAAAGGCTTTGAAAATTAAAAAAAAAAATTGCTGTCCAAAATTTATAATCATGAAATTCAATTGAATAAATATTTTGATCATGTTTAGCTTTATGAAAAATTGTTCTAAAGTGTAGATTGGTTTCATAATTATATTGGTTGATTGTAGAAGAGTTTTATCATTAAATTTTGATGTTTTTATTAGTTTTTCATGACTTTAAAGTTAGTAAATATATCTGCAATCTTTATAAAAAGAAGTTAAAGTAAGTTTTAAGTGTTCATATTATGCTAGTATGATCACATATAAATTCTATGATGTTATATATAATTTTGATATGTTTTATGAAGTTTATAAGTGATTTTAAGCATGATTAACATGCTGTCCCGAAATTTTAAAGTAAATAATTAGGCTTTTAAAGTATGCAATTAGCATAAATTGATCATATAAATTAGTTAATGCATCGTATGATTGATTTATGTGGTTTTTGAAGCATTTCAAGGAGTTTTCGTAATTTTATATTGCTGTCAGCTTTTCTAAAGTGGCATAAAAATATACTAAGGTTTTATAACGCATAAATAAGTCCTGAAAACTAAGTAATGTTACAATAGAAAAGTTAAAGTGTAGTATGGAATTGAATAGAGACCACATAAGTTTGGGACAAAGTTTCTAATATAGAAGTTAGTTATAGTTGTTGTAAAATTTAATCAACAAAGTTTTAATTTAGTTTCGGTTTTTTCCCTATGTAGGAGACTTTGAACTAGTCAACTTTTAGAAGTTGTGGCGGAGCACCGTTACTTTACAAGGTACGTAAGTATTAAAGACAAACACAAGAGTTGGAATGCATGCTTGAACAATTCTTCATTACATGAAATGTTGTATGCTTGTTTTGAATCATGAATTTATGTGCATGACAAGTTTTTAGTAGCATGTTCTTAAAGTATGAGGGCATTCCATGTTAAATAGAAAGTTAAATTTTTGTAAGCTTGAATTGAAATGTTATGATCAGTTTAATTTGGCCAGTGGTTTATTGATCAAGGAAAGAAGTTATTTTTAACTTGGTTAGTTGCTTAATCAACAAGAAAGGTAGTTGTGAACTTTTATTCACATGATTAAAAGAAGTTATGAGCAATTATTCTAGACATGTTGCCACTCACAGTTTAATGTGTGGTCAAGAAGAAAGTAAGTAATTAGCCACTCATATTTAATGTGTGGTAAAGGAAGTTCAGTTTAATTAGAGGACACGCATAAAATTAATTTTGAATCACCTTAAGTTGGAGATAATTAATTTGGCTTACTTGATTTGATGCATGTCTTTATGTGATGTTGCATGAGAGTCATAACATTGCTAAACCTCTTAAATCACGTAAAGTGTAAGAGGACTTGCATCAAAACTCTTGGAACGTATATACCTTGAGTATGAACAATATGGGGAGTCATATGGAACAGTGATCTATGACTTCACTACAAGAAAACGGGAAAACAGTGATCTTTGCCCTTCTTCGCCATTCTCCTTCTTCTTTCATTTCACTTACCCAAAAACCCTTCTTCTTCTTCTCCTCTTAATAAACCCGACAAGGACCACATTCAGGTCAATTCCATTCTTCGTAAAATTCGATTAATTGTTTGTTGTTTCAATTGAGTGTTTGTGTTTTGTGGTTACTTGCTATTTATTTTGTATAATCAATCAATATTGCTTGAATTTTGCTTCATTTTTAGTTTGTTTTGCTACTTTAAATTATTAATTTTTTGTAATCGATTTGTTCACTCACTGTTATGCTTCTACTTCTACTTTTGCCTTTTTTAGATGTGAATTGGATTTGAGTTGTAATTCCATTCTAATTTATTTGACTATATGGAAAACTCAGAATTCAGATTCAATTTTAGAATTTTGTGTTTTTTCACTTTTTTTAACACAGTTACTAGTTTTGTGTGACTTCGTAGTTCAAATTACTTGCTTTTATCTTTTATATGAACAGATACATGATTAATATCTTCCATGAAAATAAGACATCAGTTTTATTTGATTAATTATGTGAATGAAATATGATTAATTAGAGATTATGTTTGTTATTTCATTTTTTTAGGTGAAGGCCGGAAAAGAAGAAGAAAAGCAGTTGACTTTGTGATTCGATTGTGTATTTGTGTTGTATTGCTGAATTTTGTGAATTGACTTGATTTTTTTTATTTCATTGCTAAATTAAATTTGTCGAATCAAATTGAATCGCTAATAGCTTAATTTTTGTTTTATTCAATTTAATGTTAAATTATTTTTTGTTCATTTTAGTTAATTATTTACTTCAATTGATTTTATTGAATTATTAACTAGGTCACATTCAGGCTGTGATTAATTTCACATTTCACAGCCTCCTTCGTCAAATTCTAAAATACAACAACAAATTCATCAAAATGGAACTCAAAATTTGGGTTTTTCTTTGTCTCCTTCGTCAAATTCAAACTGAAACTGGAAAAAATTTGGTAAATTTATCTGTTTCCTTTTTCTCATTTTTTCCATTACAATTTGTATCCTAATTAATATCTTTGTTTTTATGGTCCGAATTTTTTTTCGAAAATAAAATGGGGTTTTAGGGTTTAGTTATTTGGAATTTTAACATGAAAATTGAAAACCTAGTAAATTCGGCCCTCACAAGATCTTATCTTGCATATCAAACTCTAACAAACTACCTAATCAAGAAAATATCCTAACAACTTATCTAAATAACTAATTTACAAGATAATCATCAGATTTTAAACTAGAAATTATAGGATAACTCGTTGCCTAAGAACTTGGAAAAATAGCAAAACACTCGCCAATTTGAACGCCAATTTATACTCGTCAAGTGTTTAAACGCCAACTTATACTTGCCAATGTTGAACGCCAACTTACACTTGCCAATGTTGAACGCCAACTTATAAACCTTCCTTTCCAAGTGTTGAACCAAGTAATTAACCTTGAACGCCAAGTGAACGCCTAACCTTGAACGCTAAGTGAACGCCTAGTGGCGTGTGGCCTTATTCAAGCATGAGTGTTATGCAACAATGACCATGAGCTAAACCAAAGCCATGTAGCCCAAATGAAGGCCACCCTTGAATCTCGGAAAGACTTAGAATCAAATCTTTGTCGTCAATGCTTGAATCTGCTTCTTGATCATCCTCCCTTTCTTCAAAAGGAATTGTCCTCAATTCTTGAACCTGCGTATCATCCAAGTAAGGAGTTAAATCCCCTATGTTAAAGGTACTAGCAACGCCATACTCATCTCCAATGTCAATCTTGTAAGCATTATCACCATACTTCTCTAAGATTTTAAAAGGACCCTCAGCTCTAGGCATGAGTTTGTGTTTGCGTTTGCCTGGAAACCTCTCCTTTCTAAGATGAATCCAAACCAAATCACCTGGATTGAATGTCTTAGACAGGCGTTTCTTATTTGCTTTTTTCTTGTACATCTCATTTACTTTTTCAATTCTCGCTTTTACTTGTTTATGCAACTTCAACATGTTCTCAACTTGCTTCTTTGCATCTTCATGGATATACTCGTTTTTAGGAATAGCAATCAAATCAATAGGGACATAAGGATTGATACCATAAACTACTTCAAAAGGTGAATGATGAGTAGCATAGGTAGGTGTCCTATTGTACGCAAATTCTGCATGACTTAGCTTCACATCCCAATCTTTGCCAGTTTTACTCACAAGTCCCCTAAGCAACGAACCAATTGTTCTATTAGTGACCTCAGTTTGTCCATCAGTTTGTGGATGATGAGAAGTACTGAATAACAACTTCGTGCCAATCAATTTCCATAAACCCTTCCAAAAGTAACTAAGAAACTTGCTATCACGATCAGAAACAATGGTTTTAGGAACCCCATGCAATCGAACAATCTCTTTAACATATAAAGAAGCCACTCCTATAGCAACCTCAGTTTTGTGACAAGCAATAAAGTGTGCCATCTTTGAAAACCTATCAACCACAACCACAACCATGATTGAATCCTTACCCCTTTGTGTTCTTGGCAAAGCAACAATTCCATTCTCACTTCCTCCCAAGGCCTTTCTGGAACAGGTAGTAGAGTGTATAATCCCTTATGAAACGTGCTTTTTGACCGTTGACAATTACCACAACGAGCTAGAATTGCGTGCACATCTCCCACCATCTTTGGCCAGTAGAAGTGTTCTTGCAACAACTCAACTGTTTTGTTGATGCCAAAGTGTCCTGCAAGACCCCCTCCATGAGCTTCACGAACCAACAACTCCCTTGTAGCACAGTTAGGGATACAAAGTTTGTTGTTTTTGAATAGAAAACCATCAACCAAGTTGTAATGACCAATTGCTTCTTGTGTGCATTGCTTATATATGTCACCAAAATCCTTATCTTGATCATAATATTCCATGATGATTTCGAATCCCAACACTCTTGAATCAATCGTTGCTATCAAATTGTTTTTTCTAGAAAGTGCATCCGCCACTACATTTGCCTTGCCAGCCTTGTATTTCGCAACAAAGTTGAAAGATTGAAGAAACTCTACCCACTTAGCATGTTTAGTATTAAGCTTTTGTTGGCTATTGATATGTCTCAATGAGTCATGGTCAGAATGTAACACAAAAGCTTGTGGTCTTAGATAATGGCTCCAATGATCCAATGCCCTAATCAAGGCGTAGAACTCCTTATCATAAGTAGAGTAATTCAATTTTCCTCCCCCCTAACTTTTTTACTAAAGTAGGAAATTGGCCTCTCTTCTTGAATAAGAACCGCACCAATCCCTGTACCACTTGCATCACACTAAACATCAAAAGGTTTAGTGGAATCAAGAAGTGCTAGAATCAGAGTATTGCACATCTTTTCCTTTACCAAATCAAACGCCAGTTGAGCTTGTTTGGTCCACTCAAACTTGCCTTGTTTCGTACATTCAGTTATAGGGCTCATAACAGTGCTAAAATTACGAATAAACCTCCTATAAAACGAAGCTAGGCCATGAAAAGATCTCACTTGAGTAACCGTCGTAGGAATAGGCCATGATGCAATAGCTTCAACTTTCTGTGGATCCACTTTGATACCCTCATGGGAAACAATGTACCCTAGAAAACTTATCTCACTTTGCATGAAATCACACTTTTCTAGTTTCCCATAGAGTTTTTGTTTCCTTAGAACATCAAAGACTTGTCGAAGATGATCCATATGCTCCTTTTCATTCTTGCTATACACTAATATATCATCAAGATAGACCACAACAAATTTACCAATGAAAGGACGCAATACCTCATTCATAAGCCTCATGAATGTGCTAGGGGCATTAGTTAAAGCAAAAGGCATAACCATCCATTCATATAGCCCATGNTTCCATTCATATAGCACATGCTTTGTCTTGAAAGTCGTCTTCCATTCATCCTCTTCCCTCATACGAATTTGGTGATACCCACTACGTAAATCAATCTTTGAAAATAGTTGAGAACCACTCAATTCATCTAGTAAATCATCCAACCTAGGAATAGGAAACCTATACTTGATAGTTATGTGATTCACAGCTCTACTATCAATGCACATTCTCCACATCCCATCTTTCTTAGGTACAAGCAGGGTAGGAACTGCACAAGGACTCATACTTTCACGGACATACCCTGATGTGAATTTTGTTATAGACAAACGCCACTCACACAAAGGAAACTTAGACTTCAAATTTGATAAAGCCACGCACCACAAATCTGAACTTCTAAGGCGAATAATTAGTAGAATTTGATTAAAGCAAAGCACCCTCAAATCCTAAGAACTATCCTCACGTGAGATAAAGCACAAAGCACCACTCACTCAATCGAATTTCTCACAAGAAACTCTCAAGTTTTTGTTTTCTTCGTGAAACAATAAAAACCCGAAAACTTATGTTTTTCAATCACTCTAATCTGAATTTTATTGATGTATTTTACATCCTATTTATAGCTAAACATATCACATAATGTTTCAGAATCCTAAACATATCCTAACTACTTTAGATATATGGTATAACAAACTAAGATTAGGATAACAAGAATATCACCACAAAACCGATACAATATGTGCACCATATATTTTGTGATCTGATTTCTAGTCTAAATCTTAGATATTTTAAGAATCAAATCTAGACACCATTTTCCGAATAACAACTAAAGTTGACCAAGTCAACGACTGAAAAAACCCGCGTTGACAACGTTGCCCAATCTTTCAAAAATCTTCAAAAATCCCGCCATATGACTTGCTTTGAAGTTGCTGAGGAACCAAGTTCTAGTGACGATGAGGAACCAAGATCAAGGCACAAACATAAGGGAAAGATGAGGGATGATGATCGAAATCTTAAACTCGAAATTCCTGAGTTTAATGGAGGTATGGATCCTGAAAAATTTCTAGATTGGATTCGTAGGGTTGAGAGGATTTTTCGTTACAAAGAATATGATGATCATAAGTCTTATAAATTGGCGGAATTAAAACTCACTTCCTATGCAAGTTTATGGCTTGAGGGTTTACAAAGAAAGAGAAGGAAAGAAGGTAGATCAAAAATATCTTCATGGTCTAAATTAAAAAGGGAGATGAGGAAACGTTTTGTTCCTCAAGATTTCGAGCAAAACAATTTCATCAAGATGCATACATTAAAACAAGATAGAAAAACGGTTGATGAATACATTGTGGAGTTTGAAAAATTGATCATGATTTGTGATTTAGAAGAGAAGGAGGACCACAAAGTGGCTCGTTTTGTGGCTGGTCTAGATGAAAATATAAGGGAGAAGGTCGAATTACAACCTTATTGGACCTTTGATGAAGTTTGTAGAGTGGCAGCAAGGGTTGAGAAACAAGTTGCACGCAAAACAAAGACATACTTCAAAACCTATGATTCTAAAGAAAAGCGTGATACTTTTCCTCAAAAACCAAACTTTGATAAGGTTACTAAACCACCCTTCATCAAGGATAAGAGTTCAACTTCAAAGCCCCAAAGTAGTGATTCACGCATTGTTTGTTTCAAGTGTAAAGGGCAAGGTCACATTCAAAGAGATTGTCCTCATGCTAGGGTCACAACAACTCGAAATTGGGTAGATGGGGAAAGCCTTGAAGAAGAGGAGGAGATGTATGGGGATGAGGGAGAGGAAGAGTATGCCAATTATGAAAATATGGAGGAAGAAACGGAGGAAGTCCAACCAGAAACACAAGGCCAATCCTTGGTGTTACGTAGGGTATTACAATCTCAAAGTGCACAACCTTTGGAGAGTCAAAGGGATAAAATTTTTCTCACAAGGTGTAATGTTCAAGGCAAGCTTTGTGATGTAATCATAGATACTGGAAGTTGCACAAATGTAGTATCTACGTTGTTGGTGGAAAAGCTCGCAATTCCTACAAAGATACATCCTCAACCATACAAGCTACATTGGCTTAGCAACACAAGCGATGTTAAGGTAAACAAACAAGCCTTGATTGCGTTTAAAATTGGTAAATTTGAGGATCAAGTACTTTGTGATGTTTGTCCTATGGATGCTTGTCATATACTATTGGGTAGACCTTGGCAATATGACCGTTTTGTGAAGTTTAATGGGAGAACAAATGTCTATATTGTGCGCAAGAACCCTAATGAAAAATCATATGCATTAAAACCCTTGATGATTTCTAAACCTAAAACAAGCATGGGTAATTCTAAAGGTGTTTTGTTGGTGGGTGGAAAGGAGTTAGAAAGGGAGTTGAAAACAAGTTCTATGTCTTATATGTTGTTAGCCAAAGAGGTACAAGATGAAGCCCCAGAGATTCCTAGGGTTTTGCATCCTATGTTGAATGAGTTTTCAGATGTGTTTCCTAATGAGTTGCCACCAGGATTACCACCCATACGTGGAATTGAACATCAAATTGATCTTATTCCTGGGTCTCAAATTCCTAACAAGCCTGCATATAGATGTAATCCAGAGGAGACAAAGGAGATACAAAGGCAAATTGAGGAATTAATGGAGAGGGGGTACGTGAGAGAGAGCATGAGTCCATGTGCTGTGCCTACATTAATAGTACCTAAGAAGGATGGGACTTGGAGAATGTGTATTGATTCAAGGGCAGTTAACAATATAACCGTCAAGTATAGGTTTCCTATACCTAGATTGGATGATTTGCTAGATGAATTACATGGTTCTCAATTATTTTCAAAAATTGATTTAAGGAGTGGATATCATCAGATTCGAATGAAGGAAGGTGATGAATGGAAAACAGGTTTTAAAACAAAGCTAGGGCTTTATGAATGGTTAGTCATGCCTTTTGGGTTAACTAATGCACCTAGTACGTTTATGAGGTTGATGAATGAGGTCTTAAAGCCATACATTGGTAAGTTTGTAGTGGTATATTTAGATGATATTTTGGTGTATAGCAAGAGTGTTAATGATCATCTAAGCCATCTAAGGAGTGTGTTTGGGACATTACGAGAACAAAAGCTCTATGCTAAGCTCGAAAAGTGTTATTTCATGGTACCAAGTGTGACGTTTTTGGGGTATATTGTGTCCAAAGATGGGGTTTCTGTTGATCCATCTAAAGTGGAAGCTATAAAATCATGGCCAACACCAAAAAACGTGACTGAAGTACGTGCTTTTCATGGGTTAGCCTCGTTCTATAGGAGGTTTGTGAAGAATTTTTCATCTGTTGTTGCTCCTATAACCGAATGCATTAAGAAGGATAAGCCTAAGTTTGAGTGGACTAAGGGGGCACAAGAAGCTTTTGAATTGATTAAGAAGTTGCTTTGTAACACACCCATACTAGCCTTACCAGATTTCTCTAAACCATTTGAAGTAGAGACGGATGCAAGTGGGGTTGGAATTGGTGCTGTTCTAGTCCAAGGGAAGAGGCCAATTGCTTACTTTAGTGAGAAATTGAATGGTGCTAAACTGAACTATTCTACATATGACAAGGAGTTCTATGCCATTATTAGAGCTTTGGATCATTGGAGTCACTATTTAAGGCCTAATCACTTCATATTACATTCTGATCATGAAGCTTTGAAGCACATTAATGGTCAACAAAAATTGAATCCAAGACATGCTAAATGGGTTGAATTTTTGCAATCTTTTCACTTCTCTTCAAAGTACAAAACGGGGAAGTCTAATGTTGTTGCTGATGCTTTGTCAAGAAGGTATACTTTGCTTGGTGTTTTGAACTTTAAGTTGCTTGGATTAGAGTTGATAACACAATTTTACGAGCAAGATGGTGATTTTGGACCAATAATGGCGCAACTTTCAAAGGGTTCTATGAGTTCCTATGTGCTACATGATGGGTTTTTGTTTAAAGGTAATCTATTGTGCATACCTAAGTGTTCTATACGTGAGTTGCTAGTAAGGGAGGCTCATGGAGGAGGTATTGCTGGACATTTTGGCATTACAAAGACACTAACCATGTTGCAAGAACATTTTTATTGGCCAAAGATGATTGTTGATGTTGAGGCCATAATTGCTCAATGTGCTACTTGTCAAAAGGCAAAGGCAGCCTTTCATCAAGGTTTTTATACTCCATTGCCAGTGCCAGAGGGACCTTGGGAGGATGTTTCTATGGATTTCATTGTAGGGTTACCAAGGACAGCAAGGGGAAAAGATGCTATTATGGTAGTGGTTGATAGATTTTCAAAGATGGCTCATTTTACACCATGTCACAAGACAGATGATGCTATGAATGTGGCTGATTTATACTTTAAAGACATCATAAGGTTACATGGGGTTCCAAAGACTATTGTAAGTGATAGAGACACAAAATTCATGAGCTACTTTTGGAAGTCACTTTGGAGGTTAATAGGCACGAAACTTTTGTTTAGCACATCTTATCATCCTCAAACAGATGGGCAAACAGAAGTCACTAATCGAACACTAGGGGTTTTGTTGCGTGGTTTGGTTAGTAAGACACAAAAAGATTGGGATTTGAAGCTTGCTCATGCTGAATTTGCTTATAATAGGTCACCTACTTATGCTACTAAGCACTCACCTTTCGAGATTGTCTATGGAGTTAATCCTAAGTTACCAATTGATTTTGTAAGTATTCCTAAAGGGGAGTTGGTACACAAAGATGCCAAGACTAAGGTTGAGTATATGCAAAAACTTCATGCAGAAGTAAGGGCTCGAATTGAGAAGGTTAATGATATTTACAAGGCACGAGCAAACAAACATAAATCACAACATGTCTACAAAGAAGGGGATTTGGTTTGGTTACACTTGAGGAAGGAAAGATTTCCAAATCAAAGGAAGAATAAACTTATGCCTCGTTGTGATGGACCGTTCAAGATCATAAGTAAAGTGGGGGATAATGCTTATAAATTGGAATTACCAGGAGAATATGGAGTCCATGCTACTTTCAACATTGGTGATTTAGCTCCTTATGTTCCTGATGACCAACTTCGAGGTTTGAGGACAAACTCTTTTGAAGAAGAGGAGGATGATACGCATATCAATGAGCAAAACTTCGAGGGTTTGGGTTTGATTGAAGGTGGAAAACAAGAAGCAACCTTGGGGGAGTTAGTGGCTTATGGAGACACAAGGCTTCTTGGGTTGGCTAGGGTGGATTTCTACGTGTGCATGGTGACATGCACAAGCTTATTCACGTAAATGTAAAGCAAGTATAGTTAGTAGTTTAGAAGTGTTGAGCTATATGGGTTTTCTTCCCACGTCATTTGATAGGGTTTTACCATATGGTGTTTTGTTATTTTCTTGATTAGTTTATGAGTCAAGGTTGATGGAATCAAGCATGAGAAACACAAAAATGGAGGTTTCTTGAAATAAAGATTGAATCTTGAAGAGTTTCTTGAAGTTCTTGAAATCGGAAGTCCAACAAAAATCAACGAGAATCAACGCAATGCATATGGCGGGATTTTTGAAAGATTTTTGAAGTTGTGGGCAACGTTGTCAACGCGGGATTTTGTGTTGTTTGACTTGGTCAACCTAGGGTTGTTATTCGGAAATATGGTGGCTAGATTTGATTTGCAAAATATCTAAGATTTAGACTAGAAATCAGATTACAAAATATATGGTGCAAGATATGTATCCGGTTTTGTTAAGATTTTCTTGTTATCCTAATCTTAGTTTGTTATACCATATATCTAAGGTAGTTAGGATATGTTTAGATTTCTGAAATATTGTGTGATATGTTTAGCCTATAAATAGGATGTAAAATACATCAATAAAATTCAGATTTGAGTAATTAAACACAAAGTGTTTCCGGTTTTTATTGTTTCACGAAGAAAACAAAATTTTGAGAGTTTCTTGTGAGAAATTCGATTGAGTGAGTGGTCTTTTTGCTTTATCTCACGTGAGGATAGTTCTTAGGATTTGAGGGTGCTTTGCTTTAATCAAATTCTACTAATTATTCGCCTTAGAAGTTCAGATTTGTGGTGCGTAGCTTTATCAAATTTGAAGTCTAAGTTTCTTTGTGTGAGTGGCGTTTGTCTATAACAAAATTCACATCAACTTTTGGTGCTCTCGTTGAGAGATTCATTCAATCTCAAGTGTTCAATATCAATTATCATGGCTCAAGAAGGTGGAGACGAAAATCCACAAGGATTCACGAAGGGTTTGAGCTTGGCTCAAGCAAAAGAGCTACGTATGCAAGGGGAGATTGACGAGTTAAAGGCTCGTTTAGATGAAGTCCTAACCATCATGGCTTCTACCAAGAAAACTCCTACTAAATCTAAACAAGAGGAGGGCTCATCATCAAGTGAAAGTGAGCAAGAAAGTGTGAGGAGTGTACGTAAACCAAAAAAGGGATACTCATCAAGTTCTAGTGACGATGAGGAACCAAGATCAAGGCACAAACATAAGGGAAAGATGAGGGATGATGATCGAAATCTTAAACTCGAAATTCCTGAGTTTAATGGAGGTATGGATCCTGAAAAATTTCTAGATTGGATTCGTAGGGTTGAGAGGATTTTTCGTTACAAAGAATATGATGATCATAAGTCTTATAAATTGGCGGAATTAAAACTCACTTCCTATGCAAGTTTATGGCTTGAGGGTTTACAAAGAAAGAGAAGGAAAGAAGGTAGATCAAAAATATCTTCATGGTCTAAATTGAAAAAGGAGATGAGGAAACGTTTTGTTCCTCAAGATTTCGAGCAAAACAATTTCATCAAGATGCATACATTAAAACAAGATAGAAAAACGGTTGATGAATACATTGTGGAGTTTGAAAAATTGATCATGATTTGTGATTTAGAAGAGAAGGAGGACCACAAAGTGGCTCGTTTTGTGGCTGGTCTAGATGAAAATATAAGGGAGAAGGTCGAATTACAACCTTATTGGACCTTTGATGAAGTTTGTAGAGTGGCAGCAAGGGTTGAGAAACAAGTTGCACGCAAAACAAAGACATACTTCAAAACCTATGATTCTAAAGAAAAGCGTGATACTTTTCCTCAAAAACCAAACTTTGATAAGGTTACTAAACCACCCTTCATCAAGGATAAGAGTTCAACTTCAAAGCCCCAAAGTAGTGATTCACGCATTGTTTGTTTCAAGTGTAAAGGGCAAGGTCACATTCAAAGAGATTGTCCTCATGCTAGGGTCACAACAACTCGAAATTGGGTAGATGGGGAAAGCCTTGAAGAAGAGGAGGAGATGTATGGGGATGAGGGAGAGGAAGAGTATGCCAATTATGAAAATATGGAGGAAGAAACGGAGGAAGTCCAACCAGAAACACAAGGCCAATCCTTGGTGTTACGTAGGGTATTACAATCTCAAAGTGCACAACCTTTGGAGAGTCAAAGGGATAAAATTTTTCTCACAAGGTGTAATGTTCAAGGCAAGCTTTGTGATGTAATCATAGATACTGGAAGTTGCACAAATGTAGTATCTACGTTGTTGGTGGAAAAGCTCGCAATTCCTACAAAGATACATCCTCAACCATACAAGCTACATTGGCTTAGCAACACAAGCGATGTTAAGGTAAACAAACAAGCCTTGATTGCGTTTAAAATTGGTAAATTTGAGGATCAAGTACTTTGTGATGTTTGTCCTATGGATGCTTGTCATATACTATTGGGTAGACCTTGGCAATATGACCGTTTTGTGAAGTTTAATGGGAGAACAAATGTCTATATTGTGCGCAAGAACCCTAATGAAAAATCATATGCATTAAAACCCTTGATGATTTCTAAACCTAAAACAAGCATGGGTAATTCTAAAGGTGTTTTGTTGGTGGGTGGAAAGGAGTTAGAAAGGGAGTTGAAAACAAGTTCTATGTCTTATATGTTGTTAGCCAAAGAGGTACAAGATGAAGCCCCAGAGATTCCTAGGGTTTTGCATCCTATGTTGAATGAGTTTTCAGATGTGTTTCCTAATGAGTTGCCACCAGGATTACCACCCATACGTGGAATTGAACATCAAATTGATCTTATTCCTGGGTCTCAAATTCCTAACAAGCCTGCATATAGATGTAATCCAGAGGAGACAAAGGAGATACAAAGGCAAATTGAGGAATTAATGGAGAGGGGGTACGTGAGAGAGAGCATGAGTCCATGTGCTGTGCCTACATTAATAGTACCTAAGAAGGATGGGACTTGGAGAATGTGTATTGATTCAAGGGCAGTTAACAATATAACCGTCAAGTATAGGTTTCCTATACCTAGATTGGATGATTTGCTAGATGAATTACATGGTTCTCAATTATTTTCAAAAATTGATTTAAGGAGTGGATATCATCAGATTCGAATGAAGGAAGGTGATGAATGGAAAACAGGTTTTAAAACAAAGCTAGGGCTTTATGAATGGTTAGTCATGCCTTTTGGGTTAACTAATGCACCTAGTACGTTTATGAGGTTGATGAATGAGGTCTTAAAGCCATACATTGGTAAGTTTGTAGTGGTATATTTAGATGATATTTTGGTGTATAGCAAGAGTGTTAATGATCATCTAAGCCATCTAAGGAGTGTGTTTGGGACATTACGAGAACAAAAGCTCTATGCTAAGCTCGAAAAGTGTTATTTCATGGTACCAAGTGTGACGTTTTTGGGGTATATTGTGTCCAAAGATGGGGTTTCTGTTGATCCATCTAAAGTGGAAGCTATAAAATCATGGCCAACACCAAAAAACGTGACTGAAGTACGTGCTTTTCATGGGTTAGCCTCGTTCTATAGGAGGTTTGTGAAGAATTTTTCATCTGTTGTTGCTCCTATAACCGAATGCATTAAGAAGGATAAGCCTAAGTTTGAGTGGACTAAGGGGGCACAAGAAGCTTTTGAATTGATTAAGAAGTTGCTTTGTAACACACCCATACTAGCCTTACCAGATTTCTCTAAACCATTTGAAGTAGAGACGGATGCAAGTGGGGTTGGAATTGGTGCTGTTCTAGTCCAAGGGAAGAGGCCAATTGCTTACTTTAGTGAGAAGTTGAATGGTGCTAAACTGAACTATTCTACATATGACAAGGAGTTCTATGCCATTATTAGAGCTTTGGATCATTGGAGTCACTATTTAAGGCCTAATCACTTCATATTACATTCTGATCATGAAGCTTTGAAGCACATTAATGGTCAACAAAAATTGAATCCAAGACATGCTAAATGGGTTGAATTTTTGCAATCTTTTCACTTCTCTTCAAAGTACAAAACGGGGAAGTCTAATGTTGTTGCTGATGCTTTGTCAAGAAGGTATACTTTGCTTGGTGTTTTGAACTTTAAGTTGCTTGGATTAGAGTTGATAACACAATTTTACGAGCAAGATGGTGATTTTGGACCAATAATGGCGCAACTTTCAAAGGGTTCTATGAGTTCCTATGTGCTACATGATGGGTTTTTGTTTAAAGGTAATCTATTGTGCATACCTAAGTGTTCTATACGTGAGTTGCTAGTAAGGGAGGCTCATGGAGGAGGTATTGCTGGACATTTTGGCATTACAAAGACACTAACCATGTTGCAAGAACATTTTTATTGGCCAAAGATGATTGTTGATGTTGAGGCCATAATTGCTCAATGTGCTACTTGTCAAAAGGCAAAGGCAGCCTTTCATCAAGGTTTTTATACTCCATTGCCAGTGCCAGAGGGACCTTGGGAGGATGTTTCTATGGATTTCATTGTAGGGTTACCAAGGACAGCAAGGGGAAAAGATGCTATTATGGTAGTGGTTGATAGATTTTCAAAGATGGCTCATTTTACACCATGTCACAAGACAGATGATGCTATGAATGTGGCTGATTTATACTTTAAAGACATCATAAGGTTACATGGGGTTCCAAAGACTATTGTAAGTGATAGAGACACAAAATTCATGAGCTACTTTTGGAAGTCACTTTGGAGGTTAATAGGCACGAAACTTTTGTTTAGCACATCTTATCATCCTCAAACAGATGGGCAAACAGAAGTCACTAATCGAACACTAGGGGTTTTGTTGCGTGGTTTGGTTAGTAAGACACAAAAAGATTGGGATTTGAAGCTTGCTCATGCTGAATTTGCTTATAATAGGTCACCTACTTATGCTACTAAGCACTCACCTTTCGAGATTGTCTATGGAGTTAATCCTAAGTTACCAATTGATTTTGTAAGTATTCCTAAAGGGGAGTTGGTACACAAAGATGCCAAGACTAAGGTTGAGTATATGCAAAAACTTCATGCAGAAGTAAGGGCTCGAATTGAGAAGGTTAATGATATTTACAAGGCACGAGCAAACAAACATAAATCACAACATGTCTACAAAGAAGGGGATTTGGTTTGGTTACACTTGAGGAAGGAAAGATTTCCAAATCAAAGGAAGAATAAACTTATGCCTCGTTGTGATGGACCGTTTAAGATCATAAGTAAAGTGGGGGATAATGCTTATAAATTGGAATTACCAGGAGAATATGGAGTCCATGCTACTTTCAACATTGGTGATTTAGCTCCTTATGTTCCTGATGATCAACTTCGAGGTTTGAGGACAAACTCTTTTGAAGAAGAGGAGGATGATACGCATATCAATGAGCAAAACTTCGAGGGTTTGGGTTTGATTGAAGGTGGAAAACAAGAAGCAACCTTGGGGGAGTTAGTGGCTTATGGAGACACAAGGCTTCTTGGGTTGGCTAGGGTGGATTTTTACGTGTGCATGGTGACATGCACAAGCTTATTCACGTAAATGTAAAGCAAGTATAGTTAGTAGTTTAGAAGTGTTGAGCTATATGGGTTTTCTTCCCACGTCATTTGATAGGGTTTTACCATATGGTGTTTTGTTATTTTCTTGATTAGTTTATGAGTCAAGGTTGATGGAATCAAGCATGAGAAACACAAAAATGGAGGTTTCTTGAAATAAAGATTGAATCTTGAAGAGTTTCTTGAAGTTCTTGAAATCGCAAGTCCAACAAAAATCAACGAGAATCAAAGCAAGTTATATGGCGGGATTTTGGACAGATTTTTGGAAGATTGGGCAACGTTGTCAACACGGTTTTTCAAGTTGTTTGACTTGGTCAACCTTAGGTTGTTATTCGGAAATATGGTGGCTAGATTTGATTTGCAAAATATCTAAGATTTAGACTAGAAATCAGATTACAAAATATATGGTGCAAAGATATGTATCGGGTTTTGTTAAGATTTTCTTGTTATCCTAATCTTAGTTTGTTATACCATATATCTAAGGTAGTTAGGATATGTTTAGGATTCTGAAATATTATGTGATATGTTTAGCTATAAATAGGATGTAAAATACATCAATAAAATTCAGATTAGAGTGATTGAAAAACATAAGTTTTCCGGTTTTTATTGTCTCACGAAGAAAACAAAAACTTGAGAGTTTCTTGTGAGAAATTCGATTGAGTGAGTGGTTCTTTGTGCTTTATCTCACGTGAGGATAGTTCTTAGGATTTGAGGGTGCTTTGCTTTAATCAAATTCTACCAATTATTCGCCTTAGAAGTTCAGATTTGTGGTGCATGGCTTTATCAAATTTGAAGTCTAAGTTTCCTTTGTGTGAGTGGCGTTTGTCTATAACAAAATTCACATCAAGAGTTTTTGTCACATGTAAATACATGAGACTAAATGATGAATGATCAAATAAGTTAATAAGTATTCGAACTAGTTATGTGAATGTACAAGTTTAATGTGTTTATATACACTATAATGTTGAGAAAAGGTTTTAGGTGTTGAGAATCATAAATCTAATTTTACAAATTACAAAGAAAGTAGTTCGAATTTAATTAACTAGTTCGTAATTTTAGAATAATTATAATACGACCCTATGTAGTTTTCAATAATTATATTTTGCCATTTTGACTAAAATAATTATATGCGTGACTTGTGTAGAAGTTGTCACTATGAAAAGAAGGGAACGTAGTTGGATGTATTGTAGGAAGGTCAGATCTTCTATGAACCCTGATTTTAAGGAAGGAGTTGAGGAATTCCTTCAATATTGTAAAGATCATCTGCAGACAACTGACCCAAATGAAGTTAGGTGTCCGTGTGTTAAATGCAAGAACAAACGCATCTATGATCCGGAAACAGTAAAGTATCATTTGTATGCCAAGGGGTTTAAACCGGGCTATTATGAGTGGCATTGTCATGGGGAGGGGTTACCTGAGTCCTCCGAGCGGCAATCCAATGACTATTGCGAAATGCTTATGGATGCTTTTGGACATAACCAAGATCAATCGGGTACCCAATCTGAGGAGGAACCTAACCCCCAGGCCAAGCAGTTCTATGATATGCTAAAGGCTTTTAAACGACCTTGGGTTGAAGGGAGTTCAACTTCTAGTTAGAGATGGCCTCTAAAATAACTAGTATTAAATCCCAGTTCAATATACCCCAACGGGATGTAGATGCCATTGTGTCTTTGTTTAGTGTTTCGGGTGATGATGGCACTGACTACTTTGGAATTTTAGAGGATATCATAGAATTTGTTTACACCAAAAAAGAATACAAGACTATGTTATTTAAGTGTTCATGGTTTGACTGTGTTATGGGTATGAACGTACATGAGCTGAGCGGTACAAGCTCGTCGAAGTAGTCAGTGGTGGGCAGTATGATCCATTTGTGTTATCTTACCAAGTTAACCAAGTTTACTACACATCTTATCCAACCCTTAAACAGGATCGAATTCAGTGGTGGGCAGTGTTCAAAACACACGCTAGGTCGGTGGTTGATGCTCCAGTTGACATGCAAGAAACTTTACCACCACAAGCTTCAACCCTATGTCCACCGAATGAGATTCCGGACTATGCTATTAGTGATGATCTTGTTGTCTCTGAATCTGAGGACGATGAAATGATGTCTGATGATGAGGACGATGAACCTGAACTGATTTCTAGCGATTCTGTAGACGATGAAGAATATGAGGACAACATTGCATTTCTGGATGACTGTAGTGATGGATTTAGTAGTGGTCATTGTAGTGATTAGCGTGTTATGGTCTTGTTTCCAAGTGTTAGGGAGAAACATTGTTTCTTAATAAAGTGTTAAATATATTATTTGGTCTTGCATTTTCTCGCTTGTATTAATTGGTCTTAAACATTATTGCATCGTTTACTTTATTAGATTATACATTCCCATATTTTATCTTGCTTATGTATTATTCTAACCTTTTCTCCCTCCAACTTTATTATTTTCTTTGTTTATTACGATGCTATGTACTTAATTCAATTTCAATCACTAAATTTAATGTGAACTTACTATTGGTCTTGTATGTTTTAGGCACTCATGGAAGGAAGGAACAAAGGTAAAAGAGCCGCTTCAGGCTCGCAGCAGCAACAACGGCAGCAGTTACAGCAGCAAGAACAGGAGCAGCCTCCATCACCATCAGACATGAAGTTATAGCAGTACCCTAGTAGCTCGACAGCTGACAATGCCGGTGGTTCCCTTGATGAGTCCGGGAAGCTTGTTTTGGATCGTATGACTTTGTGGTATAATTTTCCTTCATGAAAATTTTCATCAATGTTAGCTATATAATTCGCTTACTTGGTGAATAACTTGCTTGGCTTGTGATCAGGTTTGATGACCCCAACGTGAAGAAGGAGATCAAGGATATACTCCAAGCCCATTACCATGCTCCTTGGAGAACTTACAACGAAGTTGATGATGTGACCAAGGAACAATGGTGGAACCTGTTTACGGTATATTATTATATAATTTATGAAAGGGAGTATGATCTAATAATCATATCTTTTAATGGATTATGATTTAATTGATCTCAAATTTTTAAGGTTTAATGATGATATATGATAAATAGAATTAACTTTTGTTGCTGAATTTTGATACCATTAGCAGATCTTTAAATATGATGTAGTAATTGTTAAAGTTTGACGTTATTACAGAAAAGATCGATGCATTTGGGCTGCTGAGTTTGAGCCTGAAGTTAGACATGAATTCCAATCTAGGGTTGGAAATCGATTGCATGACATGTTCTACAAACTCACGCACAATGTTAGCAGAACATTACCAAAGTGGGTGAGTGAAACCGTGTACAAGAAGGCGCAAGATGTGATAAAGGTTGATGAAACGTTCAAGAAAAGATCGGCACAAAACAAGAAGAATAGAAGGGGTAGTTCAATGGAAAATCCCATTGAACCTACCCACTATAAAGGGTCTTCCTTAGCAGTGCAGCATGCTAAGAAGATGGTTATTTCTTCATATGCTCAAAAGTTCAATTTTTCATTTACATTTTCTATTATATGAAAAAATCATCCGTTATACAATTTGATAATCTACCTTCTAACTTGAATTTTATACTATTTGTTTTTCATTGTCATTTACAGGCAAAGGAGAATGAAGGAAAGCTCCCATCCCTAGTTGATCTGCTAATCCGTACACAATTCAAGGATGTCTCGGGAAAAGGAAAGGTGCCTGCAAACCGCACAGCAAATCAGATTTCAGTAAGTTATCAAGTTTTGTTGTAACACTTGTAATTATGCCTTTTAGGGATGTTAGGTTATTTATAGGTTGAAATGTAGAGATATGTAAAAAATTGGCACATTAGTACCCATTTTGAGCCATTTGGCGCCCATTTGAACCGAAAACACATGTAAGGCCAAGTTAAAAATAATCTAGAGGTTGTAACACTTGTAATTATGCCTTTTAGGGATGCTTAGCATATTTATAGGTTGAAATGAAGAGATATGTGAAAAATGGGAACATTAGTTGATGTGAATTTTTGTATGAACAAAAACTCACAAGGGATAATACTAAATATTCCAACCTATAAAGACCAAGCCACCAAGATTCCCAAATTTAGGTTGATTAATTAGTCCTTTGGTTAAAGCCTAAGCACCCTCAAAGCTACGAAATAGTCAGCACAAGAGTATAAAGAAATTAATCACCAACTCTTTAAATTTTCGGATGTTTTTGTTTTCAAGTAAACAAACAAACTTTTATTCAATTCCAACTTAACTAATTACAACGTAATGTTGAGATTATTTATAGGTATAATCATCAACAAAATCCTAACAAAACTCAACAAAAAATACACGGCTAATACTAGGAAATTCGTCCCTCACAAACAAACACACAACAAACTCAAGATAAGATTGCCACATCATCATGCACCTTGCACTTGATCTTATCTTGCCTAACAAACTCTAACTAACTAACAAATCAAGAAAATATCCTAACAACTTGACAAAATAATTAACTAACAAGATAATCATCAGAATTTAGTCTAAAAATCACGAAAATACTTGATGCCCAAGAACTTGTAAAAATCGCCAAAAACACGCCCAAGAAGCTTCGTCCATTATTTGCGCAATTTTCGAGATTCTTCAAGAAACTTCAAGAAATGCTTCAAGATCAAATATTTTAATCAAGAAACCTTCAAGAATTTGTGCTTCATGTATTTTAGCATAATTATGTTGACCAAGGCTTACTTCCCTTTTTCGATCACTTTTTACACCAAAAACTTGCATGAATCTTCAATGAAGAACTGAAAACAATAACAAGTCTTGAGGTTTAACGACCCATCTCAACGAGAGCACCAAATTTGATGTGAATTTTCGTATGAACAAAAACTCACAAGGGATAATACTAAATTTTCAAACCTATAAAGACCAAGTCACCAAGATTCTCAAATTTAGGTTGATTAATTAGTCCTTTGATTAAAGCCTTAGAACCCTCAAAGCTACTAAGTAATCTTCACAAGAGTATAAAGAAATTAATCACCAACTCTTTAAATTTTCGGATTTTTTTTGTTTTCAAGTAAATAAACAAACTTTTATTCAATTCCAACTTAACTAATATGTTGAGATTATTTATAGGTATAATCATCAACAAAAATCCTAACAAAAATCAACAAAAAAATACACGCCTAATACTAGGAAATTTGTCCCTCACAAGCAAACACACAACAAACTCAAGATAAGATTGCCACATCATCATGCAACTTGCACTTGATCTTATCTTGCCTAACAAACTCTAACTAACTAACAAATCAAGAAAATATCCTAACAACTTGACTAAAATTTTAACTAACAAGATAATCATCAGAATTTAGTCTAAAAATCACAAAAATACTTGATGCCCAAGAATTTGTAAAAATCGCCAAAAACACGCCCAAGAAGCTTCGTCCATTTTTTGCGCAATTTTCAAGATTCTTCAAGAAACTTCAATAAATGTTCAAGATCCAATCTTTTAATCAAGAAACCTTCAAGAATCTGTGCTTCATGTATTTTAGCATAATTATGTTGACCAAGACTCACCAAGAAATAAAGACTCAAAGCCTGAAATGAGAAAACCCCTAGCAAATGTAGTGGGAAAAAAACTCATAGGCAAAACCATCTTGTTCCCCAATATCCACAATCTTTTCTTGATTTGCGCGCCATATTAGTGACATGTGACCATGCACACACAAATCCCTACCCATGATGCACCCATATAGCTTATATCAGCATATGCAATTATTTCACCTATGGTTGCACCCTTTCCCTTGTCATCACCCACTTCGAAGTTGATTGCATTGATATCATTAATATCATTTCTTGCACTGATATCATTAATATTATCAATGTCACTGGTGCTTGCACTTACATCATGCTCCCCTTCTTCAAAAGAGTTTGACCTCAAACTTCGAAGTTGTTCATCAGGCACATATGGAGATAAATCACCTATATTGAAAGTAGCATGGACTCCATATTCTCCTTGTAGCTTAAGTTTTTGCTTCCACGCAACCATCCATATTCGACGAACGAGTGATCCATGTTTGTGATGTGAATTGTGTTATAAACAAACGCCACTCACACAAGATAAACTTAGAACACAAATTTGATAACGCGACGCACCACAAATCCGAAGTCCTAAGGCGAATAGTTGTTAGAATTTGATTAAAGCCAAGCACCCACAAATCCTAAAAACTATCCTCACGTGAGATAAAGCTTAATAGCACCACTCACTCGTCGAATTCCTCACCAGAAATCCTCACAAAAATTTGTTTTCTTACGTGAAACAATATAAACGGAAAACAATGTGTTTTTCAATCAATCTAATCTGATTTTATTGATGTACTTTACATCCTATTTATAGCTAAACATGTCACACAATATGTGAATATCCTAAACAAATCCTAACTACCCTAGATTTATGGTATAAACAAACTAACATTAGGATAACAAAATCTTATACGAAACCGGATACAAGTCTTGCGCACCAAGCTTGTAATCTGATTTTCTAGCCTAAATCTTAGATATTTTGAGAAACAAATCTAAGGACAATATTTTCAACCAACTAACTAAAGTTGACCAATTCAAACAACACGGAAAACACGCTTAACAACGTTGCCCAAATCCTTCGAAATCTTTCAAAAATCCCGTAATATAACTCGCTATATTTTCCTTTGATTTTTGATGGACTTCCATTTTCAAGAACTTCAAGAAACCTTTTGAGCTTCAATCTTTATTTCAAGAAACCTCCAATTTTGTGTTTCCCATGTTTGATTCCATCAACCATGACTCATAAACTAAATAAGAAAATCACAAAACACCATATGGTAAAACCCTATCAAGTGAAGNGAAAACCCTATCAAGTGAAGTTGGAAGAAAACCCATATAGCTCAACACTCCTAAACTACTAATTATCTTGACTTGATTTTTACGTGAGGAAACTTGTACATGTCACCATGCACACGTAAAAATTTACCCTAGCCAACCCCAAGAGTCTCGTGTCTCCATAAGCCACTAGCTCCCCCATGGTTGCATCTTGTTTTGCACCTTCTATCAAACCATCGAAGTTTTGCTCATTGATATTCGTATCAGTTTGATGCGAAATCTAAAGTCACATAGTAAGCACATAATTAAAAACAACAATAACACGATATCATCAAGTGAAAATTTGTTTGACTGCAACGAAATCGTTAAGACTCGTTTATGATTATTCAATGTATCATGGAAATCAATAAAAAATCCATCTTTCAAAATCCCTTGAAAACCAAGAATAGAATCATGTTTTAGGCTTGCAGACTCAAAAGGTTGGAAACCAACATAAATCATCGAAAGATCCAAACTTGTAGGTTCTGTATCAACCATCTCTTGAACTTGATTTAGGATAACTTGATCTTCAACCATAAGTTCTTCCATTGCATCAGAAATTATATCACTGTTAATCTTTGATTCCTCACTGGTCACATTCTCCATGGATTCAATACTTTCCCCGTTGATTGCGATCAACATTGATTGATTATCTACGTCGGTTTCTGTGTTGCATTCTTCATCATCTGTAATTATTTTTGTTTCATGATCTAGCATATCACAAAGTTCTGAAAACCCCATTAATTTTGATTGTTGTGATGGCTTGTTCGCTATAATCTCGTCGTTATGCCCTAAATCGTTACATACTTCAACGTCGTGCAAAACATTAGGCATGAACCTCAATTTCTTCAGTCACTATAACATCTTCCATTGATAACATTAAGTCAAACTCATGAATATGATGTAGAACTCTAGGTTTGTCGATGATAGAAGGCTTCAGCTCCTCTTCTTGCAACTCTTCCAATAATATTTCTAAATATAGCTCCGAAGAAATTTCTACATCATTAACACGTTGACTTCTTACATGGCCAAATCCTTGACACTTAGAACAATCTAGTTTATTTCTAAGGAGAAAATATGAGAGCAAGTCGTGAGCAGACACTACTTTGTTATGCCAATCCATCACCTAAAACTGTCTAGAATTTTGGATGAAAGTACAAAGACCAAAACTAGACCTAAACAACTCGTGTAAGGCTGAATTTTTGTGTATTTGTTACCCAATAAGTGATTAACACTCGACCAAATTTTCATGAATAGATTAACACAAAACTGTTCCGATTTGGACCACTTCACAAAGAATCACTTAGATCAGATATAAAAAAATCTGAAAAGGTTCTGAAATTTTTTTATGAGGAAACTAGACAGAAAAATAACCAGATTCATAAAAAGAATCGTTCAAAAATCTTTTGTAACAAACGAGATATCGCAACTTCAATCTGACCCTCAAAACTGATTTTTCTCACCCGATTTTCCGATTTTGCTTATTTCCCTTTTTCGATCACTTTTTACACCAAAAACTTGCACGAATCTTCAATGAAGAACTGAAAACAATAACAATTCTTGAGTTTTAACGACCCCTCTATACGAGAGCACCAAATTTGATGTGAATTTTCGTATGAACAAAAACTCACAAGGGATAATACTAAATTTTCAAACCTATAAAGACCAAGTCACCAAGATTCTCAAATTTAGGTTGATTAATTAGTACTTTGATTAAAGCCTTAGAACCCTCAAAGCTACTAAGTAATCTGCACAAGAGTATAAAGAAATTAATCACCAACTCTTTAAATTTTTGGATTTTTTTGTTTTTAAGTAAACAAACAAACTTTTATTCAATTCCAACTTAATTAATTGCAACCTAATGTTGAGATTATTTATAGGTATAATCATCAACAAAATCCTAACAAAAATCAACAAAAAATACACGCCTAGTACTAGGAAATTCGTCTTTCACAAACAAACATACAACAAACTCAAGATAAGATTGCCACATCATTATGCAACTTGCACTTGAACTTATCTTGCCTAACAAACTCTAACTAACTAAAAAATAAAAAAATATATCCTAACAACTTGACTAAATAATTAACTAACAAGATAATCATCAGAATTTAGTCTAAAAATCACGAAAATACTTGATGCCCAAGAACTTGTAAAAATCGCCAAAAACACGCCCAAAAAGCTTCGTCCATTTTTTGCGCAATTTTCAAGATTCTTCAAGACACTTCAAGAAATGCTTCAAGATCCAATATTTTAATCAAGAAACCTTCAAGCATCTGTCCTTCATGTATTTTAGCATAATTATGATTACCAAGACTCACGAAGAAATAAAGACTCAAAGCCTGAAATGAGAAAAACCCTAGCAAATGCAGTGAGAAAAAAACTCATAGGCAAAACCATCTTGTTCTCCAATATCCACCATCTTTTCTTGATTTGTGTGTCATATTAGTGACATGTGACCATGCGCACACAAATCCCTACCCTTGATGCACCCATATAGCTTATATCAGCATATGCAATTATTTCACTTATGCTTGCACCCTTTCCCTTGTCATCACCACCTTCGAAGTTGATTGCGTTGATATCATTAATATCATTTCTTGCACTGATATCATTAATATTATCAATGTCACTGGTGCTTGCACTTACATCATTAGTACCCATTTTAAGCCATTTGGCGTCCAGTTGAACCTAAAACACATGTAAGGGCTAGTTAAAAATAATCTAGAGGTTGTAACACTTGTAATTATGCTTTTTAGGGTCATTTAGCTTAGTTATAGGTTGAAATGTAGACTTATATGAAAAATGGGCACATTAGTACCCGTTTTGAACCATTTCAC
Organism: Suaeda aralocaspica; assembly: GCA_016808085.1. Lineage (NCBI taxonomy): Eukaryota > Viridiplantae > Streptophyta > Magnoliopsida > Caryophyllales > Amaranthaceae > Suaeda > Suaeda aralocaspica. The sequence continues at coordinate 298,094 of PYUH01001442.1, forward strand.
TCTCATTTGAACCTAAAATACATGAAAGTCCTAGTTTCAAATATTCTAGAGGTTGTAACACTTGTAATTATGCCTTTTAGGGATGTTTAGCTTAGTTATAAGTTGAATTGTAGACTTATATGAAAAAAGGGCACAATAGTAGCCATTTTCAGCAATTTCAAGCCCATTTGAACATAAAATACATGTAAGGCCTAGTTAAAAATAATCTTGAGGTTGGAACACTTGTAATTATGCCTTTTAGGGATATTTCGCTCAGTTATAGGTTGAAAATGTAGACTTATATGAAAAATGGGCACATTAGTTGCCATTTTCAGCCATTTCGAGCCCATTTGAACCTAAAACACATGTAAGGCCTAGTTAAAAATAATCTAGAGGTTGTAACACTTGTAATTATGCCTTTTAGGGATGTTTAGCTTAGTTATAGGTTGAAAATGTAGACTTATATGAAAAATGGGCACATTAGTAGCCATTTTCAGCCATTTCGAGCCCATTTGAACCTAAAACACATGTAAGGCCTTGTTAAAAATAATCTAGAGGTTGTAAAACTTGTAATTATGCCTTTTAGGGATGTTTAGCTTAGTTATAGGTTGAAATGTAGACTTATATGAAAAATGGACACATTAGTACCCATTTTGAGCCATTTCGCTCCCACTTGAACCTAAAACACATGTAAGGCCTAGTTTGAAATAATCTAGATGTTATAACACTTGTAATTGTGCCTTTTAGGGATGTTTAGCTTATTTATAGGTTGAAATGTAGACTTATATGAAAAATGGGCACATTAGTAGCCATCTTGAGCCCATTTGAACGTCAAACACATGTAAAGGCTAGTTTGACCTTGAAATAAGCCATCTATTTTGTTACATAACTCTGGCTTTTATAGTATACAATGTATGTTGGGTTGATTTAAATTCAAATCTGTATAACTAAGAATAATCCCCCCCCCATATCCCCCTTATCGTTTTTTTAATTTTAATTGCGTTTTGTAGGAGACCTACAAGAAGATGCTTGAGGAAACAAGCAGTGACGGGAGTCAGAGAACGCCCGATGAGTTATATTGGGAGGCATCAGGTGGTCGTAGCAAGAAAGGTCGCGTGAAGGGTCTTGGTAGTGGTGCGGACCTGTATTACAGCTCTTTGAGGAGATGTGGATCATCGAAGCAGTACACGCCATCTGTATTTTCTCAAAAGAAAGATCATTTAGAGAAACATGTGGAGAAGGTGCGGGAGGAGGTGCGAGCCGAGATTGAGGCAATGCAGAGGACACAGAAGGAGTTTATGGAGCAGATGATGAGTCGATTCGGTAGCGACAACTGTTCACCTTTCCAGATTCAGCCTTGGGACTAGCTAGACGACGAGGGCAACGACGCCGGGCAAGGGATGCAAGTGTAGATAGATATCTTGTAAAATATAACATAGTTTAGTGCCTTTATTATGATTTTTAAACTTTAAAACTATGAAACTATTTAAGATGGAAATACTTTGTACGCATATGTTACAGTTGAAATATTTAATTATCGGAAAATATTAATTGTCCTGATTTGGCTAGAACACATAACGAGGCAGATCATACAGGTTACAGGCTCACATGCACAAATGCAAATAAGCATTCAAAACATTAAACATTTAAAAATCCCTCAACTTTTTTGCGACGGAAAATTCCGTAGCAAAAGTGCATTATTAATTTTTTGGTACCGTTTGCGAGGGAACTTGCGAAGGAATTTTCCGTCACAAATTAGCTAACTTGGTGAGGGAATTTTCCGTTGCAAATTTGCGAGGGAATTAGCTAACTTTGAGAGGGAATTTTCCGTCGCAAAATATCTAATTTTGCGAGGGAACTTTCCGTCGCAAAATTTGTTAAGTTTGCGACGGAATTTTTCCGTCGCAAAATAGCTGTTATCTTGTAGTGCTTCTAATTGGAGTACAAGACGTTGTATTCTTTTCTATTTTTAATGCGCTGGATATCCGTTACTTTATGTGACATAGTAACAGCTTCTTGGAGTTGCTCCCATGTTGGTCCCCAATAGGGTGATGATCTTTAAGGAGGAAACTCGTTCGATGCATGATCCATAATTTTAAATATAATAATTAAATTAATTGAGTCCATGTACAGGTAAAAAGGTCGTCAAAGGTAAGTTGAGTGCATGTTTTATTTCTTTCGGTTGTTGCACAGTCTTTAGTAGTTATGTACTCAACTTTGCTGACTGTTTGTTTTGTGTGCATGGCTTTGTCTTGCACTTGGCCCTACAATGACCCACTTGTGCTGAGTAGTTGTCTAGTAAAAGAAATGCTGCAGGTACAAGTGGGCATATGTCATTTCATGATGGGCTAGAGTGAGAGCGCTTGCTGTGTTTTTGTAACTTTACTTTATTTTGTTGCTTATGAAGACTAACATTTGTTTTGGGATGTTGATTTATTTCTAAAGACTATTACTTTTGGTTTTGGTTTTTTTAAGGGCCATTAATATGGTTCTGAAGTATAATAACACTACTACATAAAACACTAGTTGCAACGCCTTATTGCAACGCTTATAGCAACGATTGTTATAAAACCGTTGCAATAGATTCTATTTTGCAACTGTTATTAATAACCGTTGCAATAGATGCTCTTTTGCAATGGTTAATAGAACAACAACAATGGTTTATTGTAACCGTTGCAATGGATAAGTTGATACCATAGTATTATTTTCAACAATTTTCGTTCACTGTTGCAATAGCTCACTAGTGCTCTTCAATGTTACTGCTATCTTCTGTTAGGATAAACCTGACTTAAAACTCTTCCTCTTCGATCTCATCTAGTCATCTCTCTATCTCTCCAATATCTACGAAAACTCATCTTCAAATCCCACCATAACTTTCTTTCTTTTTTCTTCTTCCATCCCTTCCATTTTCACCCTCCTTTCTCTCCCCGTAGTGTACTGTTAGGGTTTATTCTCCATTGTTACAAACCTTATTTTCCCTTTTTTGATGAATTGATGGGAAACCCTTGCAAAAAAATCAAAAACCCAATTTTATTTTTTAATTACAAATACCGGCTACAATTTTACTATGCTTTCGAGTTATGATTACAATTTCGATTTGTGATATTAGTATTACACGAGAATGACTTCAAAATCACAAGAAAATCTAATTGCGATTGTATTGAACCCTAAAGGTATGATTTTTTGTTTTTTTTTTTCTTTTTAAATCGCTAAAGGTCTGAATGTTCTGCATTATTATCAATTTTCACCTTTTACAAGGTCATTTTGCATTGGATTTTTCTCATTTAAATCGCTTTATTTTAGCGACAATTTTGCATAAATTTAACGGCTATGTGATTTTTTTCATTCCTTGCAGAATTTCGAATACATTGATTTAATTCATCAATTGAACTAAACAGAGAAGTCAATTCGAACGTGAGTTCATCCTTAACTTTGTGCATTGTTAGAATTTTAATGAATTTGTTGTTCTTAGATTTTGACATCAATGGTGGTAGCTATCTTTTTTTTCATTATTTGATTATTTAAATCATAAAAATCATGACATTTGATGTATGTAGATACTAATTGTGTTTTACAAAGTACTTGTAATATGTTCAGTTAAATAAGAGCACTACGAGTTAGTGTATGTTCTATTTAAGAAATTTTTTTTTTTTGTTTCTAATTATTATTGAATTTAGCTTATTGAATGCCTATTATCTATTTAATTAATTGTGTAAATAAGATCCTTTTGTATAAGCTGGTATGTTACTATTTTTAATCATTTGTTTGTAGATAGGGAGTTTTGAACCGTAGTTTTGTTTTTGTCCAATTTTGTATGAGGAAAAGACTAAGGATCTTGGTTTTTGTAGTAGGAAATAACCTCTTATCCATAAACCAACCTTTAATTTGAATTAATGAAAAAGGAGCAAATATCAATCAAGTAAAAGCTTTGAGTTTTAGTATGAGCTTAACTAGATTACGGAGTAGTATTTGAATTAGAAGTACTGCTAATGTGTTTATTTAACACTCCTATTATTCTCATAGTGTTTTAATTTGGTGTGAAATTGCTCATGACGTTAGCAAAAAAATTGCTAATCATGAAATTAGCTATAAAAATGTGAACTTGCACGGATGTTATGACAGTTTGTAAATCAGACTCTTACAAACAAGTAACATTATTATCTTATTATTGCCCTTATACAACTCATGTGCATCAAAAAAACAATGTTATTTGGTTTTTTTATAGAGACTCTTTATTTTGAACTTCTAGTTACAATATCCTGGTCATAATTAATGAACTTATTGAAGGATAATGTAAGGATTCATAAAGTAAAGGTGTTCTTTGATTTAAAAGCTGGAGGTTTATGCCAATACTCAATATTACGCTCAACCATCAAAATACGTCACCATATGTGAGTACCCAAATAAATTAGTGATCATAGCTTCATTTACAGTAGTGATGTTTTTTTTTCCTTTCGTTTTTGGTAGTAATTTGGACTATGGAGTGTTTTTCCTATAATGAATGTGTTCCTAGATGATGTCTTAGCTTCTAATATAAGATGCACAAGGTTATAAAATATTCGGTTTGTTCTGTTTTCTTGGTTCTTATCATGCATTCTTCGAACCTTTTTAATTTGAATGAAGTTGGTAGTAGGAAATGGTAATATGTTTAGTTTGGGTGAATATGGTGCTTTTTTCCTGTGACACTTGATATACTTTATATCTTCACAAAGTCATTAGTTTTAATTTGGTGCTTTTGTTTCAAGTTTAATTGATTGTCTTTTAATTAATCTTGAATTTCTAGTTTTTATTTCTTTGGCGGATCTTGGTTTTTTGGAATTAAAATTTGCATGAACCCATTCCAAACCGCACTATGACATTCTACTCAAAAAGTATGGTGAAAGGGAAGAAACGTTGATGGTTTTTGGAGTACATTTCATGCTGAAATGGGCTTGCTTTGCTAGTGTAGCTTTTGTGTGAGTGGTTTTATTATTTTTTCTATGTAAGATAAATTAATTAACTTTTAGATAATCTTATTTTAGGTGTTGTGTTTATGAATTGTATGAAGAAATACCTCCTAGGAGCCGCTCAAACTTTTATATCCAATGCATTAACTTTTATAAGTTTATAGTTGATTTTTTATTTGAGATTGTTTTGAAGTTTTGTTTTGAATTCTTTTGATTTTAAGACTTCTTCTGTAGTACTTTAATAAATGCCTTAGTCGTTATCACGGTGGCGGTAATACTTTGGTTTTCGCATGTTTAGAAGTTTGACCTTAAATATAATCCTTGATAATTTTAATATGTTTTCCGGAAAAATAAGAAATAAGAAGTTAGGAAATTCCAGGGAGTTACAAAGTTGTTACCAGAGCTTAGATTTTGAACTAAAATGAATTTTATTTTTGGGGTACGCTAAGTTTTATTTTTGGAAAGAGGAATTTCTTAAATTGGAAACTTTTTGAAAATGGAATTTTTCTAAATTAATTTTCGAAAATGGAAAGTTTTGGAAAAATAAATTATAAGTGTAGGTATGCAAGGAATCCAGGTATGTATTTTTTGTTATTGCTTTAATACCATGTGGTGAGCTTGGGTAGGAAGTTTGGGCATGTAGGATAGACTTTGTTTCTGTTCTTTCATGCATTAAAGTTCATGTTTAAGGTGTTGCGTATGTGAATAGTTGGGTGTAAAGGAAATTCTATGTTTGCCACAAGACCTCTTTTTGTAGAACTGTTAGTTTTTGTTTTGTTTTGGGAAGGATGGACCATTAGTCTTATGTTTTGCGCACGATGTCACATAGTATGCCTAGTAAAAATACTCAAATAGGAACATTGGAGAAGAAAAACTACGAAAGTCTGCCTCAATATGTCTGGAAAATACGGTTCTACTGTTGGTACATGAGTACTGTGTTGAAGTTACCATTATGGGATCAGCCTGACCATGTAGCAGCCTTGATTGTTAGGTGTTTGCCCGACCTTTCACCGTATTTAGAGATTAAGGCGAAATTTAGTGATTTCCACTTTATTGGAGGCCTTCCAAACTATTATAAGTATAAGGATGCTGTTGGTCAGTGGGGTTGTGATTGGAGGTTCTTGGAGGGGTATATTGCTAGGAATGAACAGGAGTATCAAGAAATGAATGCAAGTGAGGAGACCTCGCCCTCACCAAGCCCAGAGGGTAGCCAAGGAAGTGAACACCTAATGGTGAAGGAGAATCTTATGGGTTCGAAGACTGATGAGTCAAGGGATAGTTCGTGTTATGAAATTGAGAGCCCAGACCCAGTAATTTCAGTATATGTTGACTTGGTAACCGAATTTGAAGAAGAGGAAGAAGAATCAAATCCTGAGGAGGACATGAGGAGAAGAAGAAGAAGAGACGGATGAAGAAATGGAGGTTGACACTATGAATGACCCGGAGTTCATACCAAGGAAATATGTGATGTCAAGAGACAAGAAAGATAATGTTAATGTATGGACTTTGTTTAGATCTAGTTAACTATTGATGTTTAATGTTTCTAATGTTTAGTTGAACAGTTTATGTTAATGTTTACATTAGTTTGAATAAGTGGCAATGAGCCATAAGAAATGATGAGAACAGTTGAGTAATAAATTTATTTTATGATTTAAAGCCTCAAGTAGAATAGAACCAAGGGAATTATTTTTTTTTATGTGCTTTATTCTTATTAAAATGGTTGTGTAAACAATCAAGACAAAGAGAATCATTCGCTATGAAAGAATGAAATTTCTTTTATGAGATGAAATGAGAAAGTGTTTTATGATTTAAGTCTATGTTGTCCTAACTTTAATTTAGACTTAATTTAATATAACGGTCTTTCGCTCTACAGGGGAAATAGAATGGGTGAACGTAACATCAATGATACGCATATTAATGAGCAAAACTTCGAGGGTTTGGGTTTGATTGAAGGTGGAAAACAAGATGCAACCATGGGGGAGTTAGTGGCCTATGGAGACACAAGACTCCTAGGGTTGGCTAGGGTGGATTTCTACGTGTGCATGGTGACATGTACAAGCTTACTCACGTAGTTTTCAAGCAAGTATAAAGTTAGTAGTTTAGAAATGTTGAGCTATATGGGTTTTCTTCCCACGTCATTTGATAGGGTTTTACCATATGGTGTTTTGTTATTTTCTTGATTAGTTTATGAGTCAAGGTTGATGGAATCAAGCATGAGAAACACAAAAATGGAGGTTTCTTGAAATAAAGATTGAATCTTGAAGAGTTTCTTGAAGTTCTTGAAATCGGAAGTCCAACAAAAATCAACGAGAA
>PYUH01001442.1:321852-353270 GCA_016808085.1 Suaeda aralocaspica
TTTGACTTGGTCAACTTTAGTTTGTTATTCGGAAATATGGTGTCTAGATTTGATTCTCAAAATATCTAAGATTTAGACTAGAAATCAGATCACAAAATATATGGTGCACATATTGTATCCGGTTTTGTGGTGATATTCTTGTTATCCTAATCTTAGTTTGTTATACCATATATCTAAAGTAGTTAGGATATGTTTAGGATTCTGAAATATTATGTGATATGTTTAGCTATAAATAGGATGTAAAATACATCAATAAAATTCAGATTAGAGTGATTGAAAAACATAAGTTTTCCGGTTTTTATTGTTTCACGAAGAAAACAAAAACTTGAGAGTTTCTTGTGAGAAATTCGATTGAGTGAGTGGTGCTTTGTGCTTTATCTCACGTGAGGATAGTTCTTAGGATTTGAGGGTGCTTTGCTTTAATCAAATTCTACCAATTATTCGCCTTAGAAGTTCAGATTTGTGGTGCGCGGCTTTATCAAATTTGAAGTCTAAGTTTCCTTTGTGTGAGTGGCGTTTGTCTATAACAAAATTCACATCAATCAATCAGCTGAATGGAGTAGTGAGGCAATTAGCTACTGTAGCTGAACAGTTAGCTGCCAGAGGAAATGGAAATGGTAGTGACCTTACTGAGGAACTCTTCAAGAAAATTTCTCAAAGCAAGCCACCCACTTACCAAGGAGAGCACAATCCAACTATTGTATAGAGATGGTTGAGAGAGTTTAATAAGTTTTTTGGGGCAGTTGAGTGTCCAGAGGGGCTTAAAGTGAACCATGCTGTGTATTATCTGAGAGGAGAAGCTGATTTATGGTGGTCATAAAATGAGGCTGTAATAAGGCTTTACCAGGATTTAATTGGATATGTTTTAGGAGCAGATTCATAATAAGTTCTACCTTGTATTTCATCAGAAGAAGAAGGCTGAGGAGTTTCTAGAACTTAAGATGGAGAGTATGTTTGTTAGTGAGTACTACTCGAAGTTCATAGAATTGTCTAGGTTTGCTCCTGAGGCTGTAGCAACTGAGAGGTTGAGGGCTAGTCGTTTTGAGAGAGGGTTACCCTTAGACTTACAGACACAACTAGCTGGACAGATCTTTGAATCCGTGGATGACTTACATGGTAGAGCTGCACACTTGTATGCCATAGACCAAAAGAAGAAGGAGGTACAAAAGGAAGGTGAGACGAGGTAGAAAAGGAAGGATGCTAGAGGAAACTTCCACCAACAAGGGAATCATGGTGGATAGAAGAGACCTCGTTTCAACAACAACTTCCAGGGTAATAAAGGAAACTTTAGGAAGCCTAATTCTTGAAATTGGAATAGGACTCAGGTGGCTAGTCAAGGAGGGCTTGTGTACTTTTGGAAGAAGTGTCCTAACAATCACCCAGGAAAGGACTATTTAGGGAACCCCGTGACTTGTCGGTTGTGTAACAAACTTGGACACCGTGAGTATGAGTGCTTCTCTAAGAACAAAGGAAAGGAGGGACAACATTCTCAAACTAGTGGAAATTCAGCTGGGGGACAACAAAAGGGTTTTCAAGGAAATATAGGAGGAAAGGTGACATCTCAAGGTAGAAGTAGAAATGGGAGTGGGAATGGAGGAGGACAGACTAAGACCTCAAACACTGGAAACCTGAATGTGATGGCTCGAAGTGATGCGGATGCTAATATGGATGTGATCAATGGTACATTTTCAATTCACTCTCTTCCTATTAAGGTTTTGTTTGATTCTGGTGCAACGTACTCTTTTGTTTCCACAAAAATCCTAGAAAGTTAAAGCTTGTGTTGGGAAAAGTAGATGCAGTAGATATGTCAATAGTGTTACTTCAGGACAAGAAGTGCAATGTTCAAGGAGATTTCAGGATGTTCCTATTGAAATTGAGGGAGTGAAGTTTAAGGCTAACCTAATCGAGTTTGATTTAGGTGACTTAAAAATGATTCTAGGGATGGATTGGGTGAGTAAACATAAGGCTGAGATTTTATGTGAACCACAGAAGATCTTGTTGATGAATAAGGGTAAGAAGGTGAGCCATTGGAGGGCAGGAAGACGAAACACAACAAAATAGTGTCAGTAATGAGATTTGCTAGGTTTGTGAAGAAAGGTTTTCCAATTTACCTTTGTAGTGTGAGAGATATGGATCATGTTAAGTCTGCTAAACCTGAGGATATTGAAGTAGTAAGGGACTTTCTTGATTTATTTCCAGAGGAGAGTCCGGGAATGCCACCTAAGCGAGAAATTCACTTTACCATAGGCTTAGTCCTAGGAACAGCACATATTTCCAAAGCACCCTATAGGATGGCGCCTAAAGAAATGAGTTAGTTGAAGGAGCAGTTGCAGGATTTGTTGGAAAAGGGTTACCTTAGGCCTAGTGCTTCACCTTGGGGAGCACCTTGAGGTTATGTATTGACTATAGAGAGCTAAATAAGGTGATAATAAAGAATAAGTATCCGTTACCGAGAATTGATGACTTGTTTGATCAATTGAAAGGAGCTACTGTGTTTTCGAAAATTGATTTGAGGCCAGGATACCATCAATTGAGGATTGCTGATGAGGACCTACCAAAAACTGCTTTTGGCACTAGGTATGGACACTATGAGTTCACTGTTATGCCTTTTGGGTTAACCAATGCGCCAGTAATTTTTATGGATCTAATGAATAGAATCTTCCAACAGTTTTTGGATAACTTTGTGGTCGTTTTCATTGATGACATCTTGGTATATTCTAAGAGTAAAGAACAACATATGGAACATTTGAGGACAATCTTGATTGCATTAAGGGAGAATGCGTTGTATGCTAAGCTCTCAAAATGTGAGTTCTGGTTGGAGAAAGTAGCATTCTTGGGGCATATTATGTCTAAAGAGAGAGTTTAAGTAGATCCAGCCAAAATTGAAGCAGTTAAGGAATGACCTACACCTAAGAATGTAACGAATATACGGAGTTTCTTAGGGTTAGCAGGTTACTATAGGAGGTTTGTGAAAGACTTTTCGAGGATTGCTAAACCAATGACTTCATTAATGAAGAAAGACTGTAAATTTGAGTGGAGTAATAAGTGTGAAGAGGCATTTCAGACCTTGAAAGAGCGTTTGAATACAGCTCCAATACTGACCTTGCCAGATGGAAGTGACTCTTATGATGTATATAGTGATGCTTCTAAAAATGGTTTGGGATGTGTGTTAATACAAAATAGAAAGGTGATAGCTTATGCTTCAAGGCAATTGAAACCATATGAGGTTAACTACCCTACTCATGATCTAGAGTTACCAGCAATAGTGTTTGCTATGAAAATATGGAGACATTATTTGTGTGAGGTGAAATTTAGGATATACACAGACCACAAGAGTTTAAAGTACTTTTTCACTCAAAAGGATTTAAATATGAGACAAAGGAGATGGCTTGAATTGATCAAGGATTATGACCTAGATATCTAGTATCATGAAGGGAAAGCCAATGTGGTAGCTGATGCTCTAAATCGTAAGACAAAACATAGAGTGAACACCTTGGTGGTTGCTAATGAGCTATGTAAGGACATAGAGAGATTGAGTTTGCAAATACTGAAGGAGGGAGAGTTGGAAGGAATTCTTTGTAATCCTAGTATCCAACCAACAATACTCAAGAAAATTAAGAAGAACCAGGAAGGAGATATAAAGCTGGACAGCGAATTAAGGAAAAGTTAAAAGCAGGAAAGCCTATAGATTTCAAGTGATGTGGATTTTAAGTGGTACTCGCAAATACAAACTAAAACTCACGATTTTGAACAATTAAATCTCCACTCCTGGATTAATTTAATTGAAGATTAATTAATCAATACACTCCTGTAATTAATTAACTAGGTTCTAAAATTTTTTTATCACTCTTGGCTCACAAATTTATGATAAAAAATTCGAAGAAAATTTGCGCAAATTTCCGGAAATTCAAGTATTGACTTTTCAATGCATAAAACTTATAATTAATTTACAACCTAATGTTAAGATTATTTATAGGTATAATCATCAACAAAATCCTACCTCTAATCAGCTAAGAAAACACGTAAAACACTAGGAAATAAGCCCCACTTGTGCAACTTGCACAAGTTGCTCAACAAATTAAAGGTAAGATTGCCACGTCATCATGCAACTTGCAACTTGATCTTATCTTTCCTAATAACTCTAACTAACTAACTAACTAATCAAAAAACTACCCTAACAACTTGACTAAATAACTAATACACAAGATAATCTTAAAAATTAGACTAAAAATCACGAAATATCTTGGTTCCCAACATCAAAGAAAATCGTCAAAATTTCCGCCACTTGATTTGCGCATTTTCCAAGTTTCTTCAAGAACATCAAGTAATGCTTCAAGATTCAATCTTTTAATCAAGAAACTTTCAAGAAACCATTCTCCATGTCTTTTAGCATATTTATGATGATCAAGACTCCACAAGAACTAATAATAATGATGTCCAAAATGAGAAAACCCTACCAAGTGAATTGGGGAAAAACTCATGGACCAAACCAACTAGTTCCCTGTTACCACCATGTGTTTCCATCCCGTGAGTGCATTAAGAATCTGTTAAACCTTCTTTTAATGACTTACTCCACCAGTGACAAGCATTAATGATCACCATCTATAGTGTTGGCTAGGAAGCCACCACCATCACTAGAATTTACAATGTCAACCTTAATTATTGTCACCCATACCTGTGATTTATCCTTACCAAACCCAATAGGATTTATTAATAGGTTGATTGGCTCATCCACTATTGGTGATTCATAGGATATTTCACTAGGACCTAAATTCACATCATCAAGATACATGAGGATGAAAGTTTAAGGTATAAAGGGAGGTGGTGAGTACCACAGAAATGCGAAAGATTTGAAACAAAGAGTCATGGAGGAGAGTCATAGTACCCCCATATTCAGTACATCCTGGAGGCAATAAACTGTATAAGGATTTAAAGGTGTGTTGGTGGCCTAGGATGAAGAGAGAAGTGGCTGAATTTGTGAGTAAATGTATTACTTGTCAAAAGGTTAAATTTCAACATAAAAGACCTTAAGGAGAAGTCCAACCACTTGAAATACCAGGATGGAAATGGGATTGCATTTCGATGGACTTTGTGACATGTTTACCAAAGTCAAAGAATCATAAGGATACCATATGGGTAGTGGTGGATAGTCTTACTAAGTCAGCAGTGTTTATACCCATGAAAGAGACTTGGAAAATGGAACAACTTGCAAAGGCCACTAGTCTAAAAAAAACACATTTGCTGCGTTACATTTGCTGCGGTTCTTTGGGATTTTTAAAGAACCGCAGCAAATAATATAGATGATATTGTTTTATCGAATTATTTATTGCGGTTCTAATAAGACCATTTGCTGTGGTTTTTTAACCTATTTGCTACGGTTAGAGAACGGCAGCAAATGAAACAAAAAAAAATCTACCCATGATGAAGCCTAGGCCCAAAAAACATTCGCTTATAATTTAAATCTCCTAACGCTAACCCCTCATTCTTTATTCACACAAAAACCCTAACTCCCTCTCAAGGAAAAACCCTAAATCTCCCTTCCAATTTCAAAGGTTCAAGTTCAATTACAAATTACAGAAAAATCAATTACAAAAATTAGGCGAAATTGAAGATTTGACTGAGGTTGAAGATCTAACAAAGGTTGAAGAAAGTGAGAAATTGAGAAAATAAAAAATTGATTGTTGAGAAATTGAAGATCTAATGAAGGTTTTTATTTTCTCAATTCAAACCTAAACAATTGATTCTTCTTCAGTCATATCATTCTTCATCTTCAATTCGAGGTAACTACTTTCTGTTTTTTTTTCTTTTTAAATTCGATTTTGTTTGATTATTGTGTTTGTTTTGTGATTGATTTTAATTTTATTTGTATTTTTTTTCCTGCGAGTGGATCTATTTTAGGCGCGATTCATGGGCAATTTTAGCTGTAGTTGCGTCAATTCCTATGTTTCCGACAACGGCAAAAGCCGATGATTCGCTTTCAGAGTGGGAAATAGTGTACCTATGTTGATATTGCATTTGTTCTTGATGATCCTAATCATGGTATGCTAAACTCTAACGATTATAATTTATGGTTTCGATTGTTGTTTATATGTTGCGGGTATTAGTTTTGATGAAAATGTATTGATTTTTACTTTATTTAGTGTGAGTAATTTAGTTTGGAGAAGTGAAATTGAATGAATTTAAGTTCTTAATGTTTGTATTTTTTTTTATAATTGTTGTTGTAAATGAAATAATTAAGATCATTATTATCTGATTTTGTGGACTGAATTTCCTTTTTTTTATTTTTTATTTTTATAATTTTTGACAATTTTGTAATTATTATTTTTGGTGAGAGTCTATGTTTAGAGGAGTATGTAGGATTAGATCGAGCCATGGAGGGATTGGAGAGCGGGATTGGAGGAAGAATATTTTGATGGACAATTGATGTGAATTTGAATATCTATGATGATACACCAATAGTGGATGAGCCAATAAACCTACTAATAAATCCTATTGGGTTTGACAAAGATAAATCACAGGTATGAGTGACAATGATAATGATGAACACTGACACTGTGGAGACATGTGATGGTGGTGGCTTCCTAGCCAACACTGTTAACTATTAACCATCAATATGCATGTCACTGGTGGAGTGATCCATTAGTTAAGTGATAGTAACTCTAATTAATGCACTCACAAGATGGAAACACATGGTAGTTACAGGGAACAAGTTGGTTTGGTCCATGAGTTTTTCCCATTTCACTTGATAGGGTTTTCTCATTTTGGACATTATTTGTGGAGTCTTGATCATCATAAATATGCTAAAAGACATGAAGAATAGTTTCTTGAAGGTTTCTTGATTAGAAGATTGAATCTTGAAGCATTTCTTGAAGTTTCTTGGAAATCTTGAAAAGTGGCGCAAAATTGACGAAGCAACATTGGCGGAAATTTTAGCGATCTTCAAAGTTCTTGGGCACCAAGTTAATTCGTGATTTTTAGACTAATATTTGATGATTATCTTGTTTATTAATTGTTTAGTCAAGTTGTTAGGATAATTTCTTGATTAGTTAGAGTTTGTTAGGAAAGATAAGATCAAAGTGCAAGTTGCATGATGATGTGGCAATCTTATCTTTAGTTTGTTAAGCAACTTGTGCAAGTTGAACAAGTAGGACTTATTTCCAAGGGTTTGTCGTGTTTTATTAGCTCTTTTTAGGTAGGATTTTGTTGATGATTATACCTGTAAATAATCTCAACACTTGTTTATAAATTAATTGAGTTTTATGAATTGATTTTTTTCAATACAAATTTCCGAAAATTTGCTCAAATTGTGGACTTCAATTTATTTGAAATTTCCATCATAAATTTGTGAGTCAGGAGTGATTAACAAATTTAGATCCTAGTTAATTAATTACAGGAGTGTATTAGTAAATTAGTCTTCAATTAAATCAATCTAGGAGTGGAAAGTTTAATTGACAAAAAAAACATGAGGTTTTGAGTGTATTTGCGAGTACTACCCAAAATCCACATCAACAATGCACGAGATAGACGATGTGAATTTGAGTCTAAGTGAGATATCCTATGATACACCAATAGTGGATGAGCCAATTAGCCTAATATCAAATCCCATTAGTTTTGCTAAGGATAAATCACAGGATGAATCAGAGTGGTGGTTACAGGGAACAAGTTGGTTTGGTCCATGAGTTTTTTCCATTTCAATTGATAGGGTTTTCTCATTTTGGACAATATTATTATTAATTCTTGTGGAGTCTTGATCATCATAAATATGCTAAAAGACATGGAGAATGGTTTCTTGAAGGTTTCTTGATTAAAAGATTGAATCTTGAAGCATTTGTTGAAGTTCTTAAAGAATCTTGAAATTGTGCAAAAATTGACGAAAATAGGGGCTTGTATTTTGACGATATTTGGCAAACTTGGGCACCAAGATATTTTCGTGATTTTTAGGATAATCTCTGATGATTATCTTCTTTATTAATTATTTAGTCAAGTTGTTAAGGTAATTTCTTGATTAGTTAGTTAGTTAGAGTTTGTTAGGAAGGATAAGATCTAAGTGCAAGTTGCATGATGATGCAGCAATCTTATCTTTAATTTGTTAAGTAACTTGTGCAAGTTGCACAAGTGGGGATTATTTTCGTAGGGTTTTTCGTGTTTTATTAGCTGTTTTTACGTAGGATTTTGTTGATGATTATACCTATAAGTAATCTC
This sequence comes from Suaeda aralocaspica, assembly GCA_016808085.1. Lineage (NCBI taxonomy): Eukaryota > Viridiplantae > Streptophyta > Magnoliopsida > Caryophyllales > Amaranthaceae > Suaeda > Suaeda aralocaspica. Next base: position 330,055 of record PYUH01001442.1, read on the forward strand.
AACATTAGGTTGTAAAAAAAAATTGAGTTTTATGAATTGAATTTTTCAATACAAATTTCCGAAAATTTGCTCAAATTGTAGATATCAATTTGTTCGAAATTTCCATCATAAATTTGTGAGTCAGGAGTGATTTACAAATTTAGAACCTAGTTAATTAATTACAGGAGTGTGTTAATTAATTAGTCTTCAATTAAATCACTCCAGGAGTGGAGAGTTTCGTTGACAAAAAAAAAAAAAAAAGTGAGGTTTTGAGTGTCTTTGCGAGTACTACCCAAAATCCACATCAATTTGGTATCAAATTTCGAAGGTTTTTTTCAATCCAACATGGGAGATTCAAATTTGACACAACTTATTCAAGACATGATGACAAAATTATAGGCTATGGACGTGAGACAAAAACAGGATAATGTTCGAATTGATGTTTTGGCTTAACAATTCCAACGAAAGCTTGTTTGATGATCGTGGAATTAAACTTGATGACTTCACAGGCCAAGGTTCCCCAGATGAGTATCTTGAATGGGAACGACAAGTGGAAAAGATTGTTGAATATAAAGGTTTTGATGATGGAAAGACCTTTAAGATTGCTTATATCATATTGACAAAAACTGCAGGATTTTGGTATGAGGGCATCAAGGCCAAAAGAAAACGCCAAAACAAAGCCAAAATAGTTTCCTAGTCTCACCTCAAAAAGAAGTCGCGTGACAAATATGTTCCTTTTGATTTTGATTCACAAAATTATGTCAAGTTGACTTCTCTGTATCAGGTCACTATGAGTGTGCACGATTATATTGTAGAATTTGAACGGTTATCATTGCTTTGTGATTTAGAGGAAAGGAAATACATGAAAATGGTTAGATTTTTGAAGGGGTGAACAGAAATATTGATAAGGAACTTGATCTGGCTCAATATCATACCTTTGATGATCTATCAAAGATGGCTTTAAAAGTGGAAAAGCGTATGAAGGGGGATTCCACACGAAATTTCGTGCCTACCACTGGTAAATCACCCTACACTCCTCAGATTACTAAAGCCAAAGCAAATCAACCACCACAAACATTTGCAACACCGAGCTCTTTAGGGGACAAACCAAAGAAAGTTATTTCTAAAGCAGAATATGAAGATCGCAGGAGATGTTTTAAATGTCAAGGCTTAGGTCACATTGCTTCTTGTTGTACATCCAAACGCACCTAAACAATGGAACAGACCAGATTATGGGCCACTGAGGACGAAATTTATCACATTGTGGTCGAAGATGATGAGGACATCATTCAAAACCACAATGGGGAGGATTCTGATGATGACACCCTAGACACTGTGAGTCAACCTCCATTGATACAGGGTGGCGAAGCCTTTATGGTTAGGAGAACATTACATACAGCTGTGGAACCACATGCAACCCAGAGGGAGAGTCTATTTCACAGTGTCTACAAAATTGGTCCCTACCTTTGCAATTTGATCATTGACAGTGGATCCTGCACCAACGTGGCTTTAAAAGAGCTAGTAAAAAGGTTGAAATTGACACAAAGAGATCATACCAATCCCTATAAACTAAATTGGCTCGATGATACAAAAGGGATTGAAGTAAGGAAACAAGCACTAATCAATTTCATCATTGGTTTGTACAATGACGAATTGTGGTGTGATGTTGTACCTATGACAGCAAGCCAATTGCTCCTAAGAAGGCCCTGACAATATGATAGAAAGGTGCAACATAATGGGGAATCGAATGTATTTATGGTTTTGAAGGATAGAAAACGCATCAATATCCTACGTTTGACTCCATCAACAGGAAAAGTCCAAACTCAAACAAATCTATTCCTTTCTGCTAAGGAATTAGAGAAAGATGTGGAGCAAGGGAACCCTACATTTATTCTCTTTGTAAAGGAAGCAACATCAAATAAAGTATCAACAGAGTTGCGCCTCAATCCTTTGCTAGAAGAATTTGCTGATGTGTTTCCGGATGAATTGCCTGATGAACAAGAATCAATGAGGGTTAAGAAGGTGATTGTCATAATTAGTTTGTTCAATGTTTGGATATGGCTTATATTGCGAATCAAAAAGTGCACAAGTGATGATTCACTTATTCCATGTTAGGATTACGTGAATTTGAGGACAAATTCTTTTTAACCAAGGAAGAATGATGTGAATTTGAGTACAAGTGAGATATCCTATGATACACCAATAGTGGATGAGCCAATTAGCCTAATATCAAATCCCATTAGTTTTGTTAAGGATAAATCAGGATGGATCATAGTGGTGGATACAGGGAACAAGTTGGTTTGGTCCATGAGCTTTTTTCCATTTCACTTAATAGGGTTTTCTCATTTTGGACAATATTATTATTAGTTCTTGTGGAGTCTTGATCATCATAAATATGCTAAAAGGGATGGAGAATGGTTTCTTGAAGGTTTCTTGATTAAAAGATTGAATCTTGAAACATTTCTTGAAGTTCTTGAAGAATCTTGATATTGCGCAAAAATTGACGAAAATAGGGGCGTGTATTTTGACAATTTTTGGCAATCTTGGGCACCAAGATATTTGCGTGATTTTTAGGATAATTTCTGATGATTAGCTTGTTTATTAATTATTTAGTCAAGTTGTTAGGATAATTTCTTGATTAGTTAGTTAGTTAGAGTTTGTTAGGAAGGATAAGATCAAAGTGCAAATTGCTTGATGATGTGGCAATCTTATCTTTAGTTTGTTGAGTAACTTGTGCAAGTTGCACAAGTGGGGATTATTTTCCTAGGGTTTTTCGTGTTTTATTAGCAGTTTTTAGGTACGATTTTGTTGATGATTATACCTATAAATAATCTCAACATTAGGTTGTAAAAAAAATTGAGTTTTATGAATTGAATTTTTCAATACAGATTTCCGAAAATTTGCTTAAATTGTAGATATCAATTTGTTCGAAATTTCCATCATAAATTTGTGAGTCAAGAGTGATTAACAAACTTAGAGCCTAGTTAATTAATTACACGAGTGAGTTAATTAATTAGTATTCAATTAAATCAATCCAGGAGTGGAGAGTTTAATTGACAAAAATACGTGAGGTTTTGAGTGTATTTGCGAGTACTACCCAAAATCCACATCAATTTGGTATCAGATTTCGAGGTTTTTTTCGATCCAACATGGGAGATTCAAATTTGACACAACTTATTCAAGACATGATGACAACTTATTCAAGACATGGGATATATTGGATCATGAAACGAAAGATATTGAAGATGCTTTTGATGATATGATTTATTCAACACCACCTTTGTTTGAAAATTCTCTTGTTATTAGAAATCCCCAAGGAGTACTTTGTCATTTCAATAATGCTACACAAGATGATACAATTCAAAGTTGTGCTCATATGTTCAAAGTTTTTGTTCATCAACCGAATTGTGACATTGATGTGAATTTTGTTATAGACAAACGCCACTCACACAAAGGAAACTTAGACTTCAAATTTGATAAAGCCACGCACCACAAATCTGAACTTCTAAGGCGAATAATTGGTAGAATTTGATTAAAGCAAAGCACCCTCAAATCCTAAGAACTATCCTCACGTGAGATAAAGCAAAAAGCACCACTCACTCAATCGAATTTCTCACAAGAAACTCTCAAAATTTGTTTACTTCGTGAAACAAAAGAAAACCGGAAACACTTTGTGTTTAATCTCTCAAATCTGAATTTTATTGATGTATTTTACATCCTATTTATAGGCTAAACATATCACACAATATTTCAGAAATCTAAACATATCCTAACTACCTTAGATATATGGCATAACAAACTAAGATTAGGATAACAAGAAAATCCTAACAAAACCGGATACATATTTTTGCACCATATATTTTGTAATCTGATTTCTAGTCTAAATCTTAGATATTTTGCAAATCAAATCTAGCCACCATATATCCGAATAACAACCCTAGGTTGACCAAGTCAAACAACACAAAATTCCGCGTTGACAACGTTGCCCACAACTTCAAAAATCTTTCAAAAATCCCGCCATATGCATTGCGTTGATTCTCGTTGATTTTTGTTGGACTTCCGATTTCAAGAACTTCAAGAAACTCTTCAAGATTCAATCTTTATTTCAAGAAACCTCCATTTTTGTGTTTCTCATGCTTGATTCCATCAACCTTGACTCATAAACTAATCAAGAAAATAACAAAACACCATATGGTAAAACCCTATCAAATGACGTGGGAAGAAAACCCATATAGCTCAACACTTCTAAACTACTAACTATACTTGCTTTACATTTACGTGAATAAGCTTGTGCATGTCACCATGCACACGTAGAAATCCACCCTAGCCAACCCAAGAAGCCTTGTGTCTCCATAAGCCACTAACTCCCCCAAGGTTGCTTCTTGTTTTCCACCTTCAATCAAACCCAAACCCTCGAAGTTTTGCTCATTGATATGCGTATCATCCTCCTCTTCTTCAAAAGAGTTTGTCCTCAAACCTCGAAGTTGGTCATCAGGAACATAAGGAGCTAAATCACCAATGTTGAAAGTAGCATGGACTCCATATTCTCCTGGTAATTCCAATTTATAAGCATTATCCCCCACTTTACTTATGATCTTGAACGGTCCATCACAACGAGGCATAAGTTTATTCTTCCTTTGATTTGGAAATCTTTCCTTCCTCAAGTGTAACCAAACCAAATCCCCTTCTTTGTAGACATGTTGTGATTTATGTTTGTTTGCTCGTGCCTTGTAAATATCATTAACCTTCTCAATTCGAGCCCTTACTTCTGCATGAAGTTTTTGCATGTACTCAACCTTAGTCTTGGCATCTTTGTGTACCAACTCCCCTTTAGGAATACTTACAAAATCAATTGGTAACTTAGGATTAACTCCATAGACAATCTCGAAAGGTGAGTGCTTAGTAGCATAAGTAGGTGACCTATTATAAGCAAATTCAGCATGAGCAAGCTTCAAATCCCAATCTTTTTGTGTCTTACTAACCAAACCACGCAACAAAACCCCTAGTGTTCGATTAGTGACCTCTGTTTGGCCATCTGTTTGAGGATGATAAGATGTGCTAAACAAAAGTTTCGTGCCTATTAACCTCCAAAGTGACTTCCAAAAGTAGCTCATGAACTTTGTGTCTCTATCACTTACAATAGTCTTTGGAACCCCATGTAACCTTATGATGTCTTTAAAATATAAATCAGCCACATTCATAGCATCATCTGTCTTGTGACATGGTGTAAAATGAGCCATCTTTGAAAATCTATCAACCACTACCATAATTGCATCTTTTCCCCTTGCTGTCCTTGGTAACCCTACAATGAAATCCATAGAAACATCCTCCCAAGGTCCCTCTGGCACTGGCAATGGAGTATAAAAACCTTGATGAAAGGCTGCCTTTGCCTTTTGACAAGTAGCACATTGAGCAATTATGGCCTCAACATCAACAATCATCTTTGGCCAATAAAAATGTTCTTGCAACATGGTTAGTGTCTTTGTAATGCCAAAATGTCCAGCAATACCTCCTCCATGAGCCTCCCTTACTAGCAACTCACGTATAGAACACTTAGGTATGCACAATAGATTACCTTTAAACAAAAACCCATCATGTAGCACATAGGAACTCATAGACCCCTTTGAAAGTTGCGCCATTATTGGTCCAAAATCACCATCTTGCTCGTAAAATTGTGTTATCAACTCTAACCCAAGCAACTTAAAGTTCAAAACACCAAGCAAAGTATACCTTCTTGACAAAGCATCAGCAACAACATTAGACTTCCCCGTTTTGTACTTTGAAGAGAAGTGAAAAGATTGCAAAAATTCAACCCATTTAGCATGTCTTGGATTCAATTTTTGTTGACCATTAATGTGCTTCAAAGCTTCATGATCAGAATGTAATATGAAGTGATTAGGCCTTAAATAATGACTCCAATGATCCAAAGCTCTAATAATGGCATAGAACTCCTTGTCATATGTAGAATAGTTCAGTTTAGCACCATTCAATTTCTCACTAAAGTAAGCAATTGGCCTCTTCCCTTGGACTAGAACAGCACCAATTCCAACCCCACTTGCATCCGTCTCAACTTCAAATGGTTTAGAGAAATCTGGTAAGGCTAGTATGGGTGTGTTACAAAGCAACTTCTTAATCAATTCAAAAGCTTCTTGTGCCCCCTTAGTCCACTCAAACTTAGGCTTATCCTTCTTAATGCATTCGGTTATAGGAGCAACAACAGATGAAAAATTCTTCACAAACCTCCTATAGAACGAGGCTAACCCATGAAAAGCACGTACTTCAGTCACGTTTTTTGGTGTTGGCCATGATTTTATAGCTTCCACTTTAGATGGATCAACAGAAACCCCATCTTTGGACACAATATACCCCAAAAACGTCACACTTGGTACCATGAAATAACACTTTTCGAGCTTAGCATAGAGCTTTTGTTCTCGTAATGTCCCAAACACACTCCTTAGATGGCTTAGATGATCATTAACACTCTTGCTATACACCAAAATATCATCTAAATACACCACTACAAACTTACCAATGTATGGCTTTAAGACCTCATTCATCAACCTCATAAACGTACTAGGTGCATTAGTTAACCCAAAAGGCATGACTAACCATTCATAAAGCCCTAGCTTTGTTTTAAAACCTGTTTTCCATTCATCACCTTCCTTCATTCGAATCTGATGATATCCACTCCTTAAATCAATCTTTGAAAATAATTGAGAACCATGTAATTCATCTAGCAAATCATCCAATCTAGGTATAGGAAACCTATACTTGACGGTTATATTGTTAACTGCCCTTGAATCAATACACATTCTCCAAGTCCCATCCTTCTTAGGTACTATTAATGTAGGCACAGCACATGGACTCATGCTCTCTCTCACGTACCCCCTCTCCATTAATTCCTCAATTTGCCTTTGTATCTCCTTTGTCTCCTCTGGATTACATCTATATGCAGGCTTGTTAGGAATTTGAGACCCAGGAATAAGATCAATTTGATGTTCAATCCCTCGTATTGGTGGTAATCCTGGTGGCAACTCATTAGGAAACACATCTGAAAACTCATTCAACATAGGATGCAAAACCCTAGGAATCTCTGGGGCTTCATCTTGTACCTCTTTGGCTAACAACATATAAGACATAGAACTTGTTTTCAACTCCCTTTGTAACTCCTTTCCACCCAACAACAGAACACCTTTATAATTACCCATGCTTGTCTTAGGTTTAGAAATCATCAAGGGTTTTAATGCATATGATTTCTCATTAGGGTTCTTGCGCACAATATAGACATTTGTTCTTCCATTAAACTTCACAAAACGGTCATATTGCCAAGGTCTACCCAATAATATATGACAAGCATCCATAGGACAAACATCACAAAGTACTTGATCCTCAAATTTACCAATTTTAAACGCAATCAAGGCTTGTTTGTTTACCTTAACATCGCTTGTGTTGCTAAGCCAATGTAGCTTGTATGGTTGAGGATGTATCTTTGTAGGAATTGCGAGCTTTTCCACCAACAACGTAGATACTACATTTGTGCAACTTCCAGTATCTATGATTACATCACAAAGCTTGCCTTGAACATTACACCTTGTGAGAAAAATTTTATCCCTTTGACTCTCCAAAGGTTGTGCACTTTGAGATTGTAATACCCTACGTAACACCAAGGATTGGCCTTGTGTTTCTGGTTGGACTTCCTCCGTGTCTTCCTCCATATTTTCATCATTGCCATACTCTTCCTCTCCCTCATCCCCATACATCTCCTCCTCTTCTTCAAGGCTTTCCCCATCTACCCAATTTCGAGTTGTTGTGACCCTAGCATGAGGACAATCTCTTTGAATGTGACCTTGCCCTTTACACTTGAAACAAACAATGCGTGAATCACTACTTTGGGGCTTTGAAGATGAACTCTTATCCTTGATGAAGGGTGGTTTAGTAACCTTATCAAAGTTTGGTTTTTGAGGAAAAGTATCACGCTTTTCTTTAGAATCATAGGTTTTGAAGTATGTCTTTGTTTTGCGTGCAACTTGTTTCTCAACCCTTGCTGCCACTCTACAAACTTCATCAAAGGTCCAATAAGGTTGTAATTCGACCTTCTCCCTTATATTTTCATCTAGACCAGCCACAAAACGAGCCACTTTGTGGTCCTCCTTCTCTTCCAAATCACAAATCATGATCAATTTTTCAAACTCCACAATGTATTCATCAACCGTTTTTCTATCTTGTTTTAATGTATGCATCTTGATGAAATTGTTTTGCTCGAAATCTTGAGGAACAAAACGTTTCCTCATCTCCTTTTTTAATTTAGACCATGAAGATATTTTTGATCTACCTTCTTTCCTTCTCTTTCTTTGTAAACCCTCAAGCCATAAACTTGCATAGGAAGTGAGTTTTAATTCCGCCAATTTATAGGACTTATGATCATCATATTCTTTGTAACGAAAAATCCTCTCAACCCTACGAATCCAATCTAGAAATTTTTCAGGATCCATACCTCCATTAAACTCAGGAATTTCGAGTTTAAGATTTCGATCATCATCCCTCATCTTTCCCTTATGTTTGTGCCTTGATCTTGGTTCCTCATCGTCACTAGAACTTGATGAGTATCCCTTTTTTGGTTTACGTACACTCCTCACACTTTCTTGCTCACTTTCACTTGATGATGAGCCCTCCTCTTGTTTAGATTTAGTAGGAGTTTTCTTGGTAGAAGCCATGATGGTTAGGACTTCATCTAAACGAGCCTTTAACTCGTCAATCTCTCCTTGCATACGTAGCTCTTTTGCTTGAGCCAAGCTCAAACCCTTCGTGAATCCTTGTGGATTTTCGTCTCCACCTTCTTGAGCCATGATAATTGATATTGAACACTTGAGATTGAATGAATCTCTCAACGAGAGCACCAAAAGTTGATGTGAATTTTGTTATAGACAAACGCCACTCACACAAAGAAACTTAGACTTCAAATTTGATAAAGCCACGCACCACAAATCTGAACTTCTAAGGCGAATAATTGGTAGAATTTGATTAAAGCAAAGCACCCTCAAATCCTAAGAACTATCCTCACGTGAGATAAAGCAAAAGCACCACTCACTCAATCGAATTTCTCACAAGAAACTCTCAAAATTTTGTTTTCTTCGTGAAACAATAAAAACCGGAAACACTTTGTGTTTAATTACTCAAATCTGAATTTTATTGATGTATTTTACATCCTATTTATAGGCTAAACATATCACATAATATTTCAGAATTCTAAACATATCCTAACTACCTTAGATATATGGTAAAACAAACTAAGATTAGGATAACAAGAAAATCTTATCAAAACCGGATACAATATTTGCACCATATATTTTGTAATCTGATTTCTAGTCTAAATCTTAGATATTTTGCAAATTAAATCTAGTGACCATATTTCCGAATAACAACCCAAGGTTGACCAAGTCAAACAACTTGAAAAACCGTGTTGACAACGTTGCCCAATCTTCCAAAAATCTGTCCAAAATCCCGCCATATAACTTGCTTTGTTTCTCGTTGATTTTTGTTGGACTTGCGATTTCAAGAACTTCAAGAAACTCTTCAAGATTCAATCTTTATTTCAAGAAACCTCCATTTTTGTGTTTCTCATGCTTGATTCCATCAACCTTGACTCATAAACTAATCAAGAAAATAACAAAACACCATATGGTAAAACCCTATCAAATGACGTGGGAAGAAAACCCATATAGCTCAACACTTCTAAACTACTAACTATACTTGCTTTACATTTACGTGAATAAGCTTGTGCATGTCACCATGCACACGTAGAAATCCACCCTAGCCAACCCAAGAAGCCTTGTGTCTCCATAAGCCACTAACTCCCCCAAGGTTGCTTCTTGTTTTCCACCTTCAATCAAACCCAAACCCTCGAAGTTTTGCTCATTGATATGCGTATCATCCTCCTCTTCTTCAAAAGAGTTTGTCCTCAAACCTCGAAGTTGGTCATCAGGAACATAAGGAGCTAAATCACCAATGTTGAAAGTAGCATGGACTCCATATTCTCCTGGTAATTCCAATTTATAAGCATTATCCCCCACTTTACTTATGATCTTGAACGGTCCATCACAACGAGGCATAAGTTTATTCTTCCTTTGATTTGGAAATCTTTCCTTCCTCAAGTGTAACCAAACCAAATCCCCTTCTTTGTAGACATGTTGTGATTTATGTTTGTTTGCTCGTGCCTTGTAAATATCATTAACCTTCTCAATTCGAGCCCTTACTTCTGCATGAAGTTTTTGCATATACTCAACCTTAGTCTTGGCATCTTTGTGTACCAACTCCCCTTTAGGAATACTTACAAAATCAATTGGTAACTTAGGATTAACTCCATAGACAATCTCGAAAGGTGAGTGCTTAGTAGCATAAGTAGGTGACCTATTATAAGCAAATTCAGCATGAGCAAGCTTCAAATCCCAATCTTTTTGTGTCTTACTAACCAAACCACGCAACAAAACCCCTAGTGTTCGATTAGTGACTTCTGTTTGGCCATCTGTTTGAGGATGATAAGATGTGCTAAACAAAAGTTTCGTGCCTATTAACCTCCAAAGTGACTTCCAAAAGTAGCTCATGAATTTTGTGTCTCTATCACTTACAATAGTCTTTGGAACCCCATGCAACCTTATGATGTCTTTAAAGTATAAATCAGCCACATTCATAGCATCATCTGTCTTGTGACATGGTGTAAAATGAGCCATCTTTGAAAATCTATCAACCACTACCATAATAGCATCTTTTCCCCTTGCTGTCCTTGGTAACCCTACAATGAAATCCATAGAAACATCTTCCCAAGGTCCCTCTGGCACTGGCAATGGAGTATAAAAACCTTGATGAAAGGCTGCCTTTGCCTTTTGACAAGTAGCACATTGAGCAATTATGGCCTCAACATCAACAATCATCTTTGGCCAATAAAAATGTTCTTGCAACATGGTTAGTGTCTTTGTAATGCCAAAATGTCCAGCAATACCTCCTCCATGAGCCTCCCTTACTAGCAACTCACGTATAGAACACTTAGGTATGCACAATAGATTACCTTTAAACAAAAACCCATCATGTAGCACATAGGAACTCATAGACCCCTTTGAAAGTTGCGCCATTATTGGTCCAAAATCACCATCTTGCTCGTAAAATTGTGTTATCAACTCTAACCCAAGCAACTTAAAGTTCAAAACACCAAGCAAAGTATACCTTCTTGACAAAGCATCAGCAACAACATTAGACTTCCCCGTTTTGTACTTTGAAGAGAAGTGAAAAGATTGCAAAAATTCAACCCATTTAGCATGTCTTGGATTCAATTTTTGTTGACCATTAATGTGCTTCAAAGCTTCATGATCAGAATGTAATATGAAGTGATTAGGCCTTAAATAATGACTCCAATGATCCAAAGCTCTAATAATGGCATAGAACTCCTTGTCATATGTAGAATAGTTCAGTTTAGCACCATTCAACTTCTCACTAAAGTAAGCAATTGGCCTCTTCCCTTGGACTAGAACAGCACCAATTCCAACCCCACTTGCATCCGTCTCTACTTCAAATGGTTTAGAGAAATCTGGTAAGGCTAGTATAGGTGTGTTACAAAGCAACTTCTTAATCAATTCAAAAGCTTCTTGTGCCCCCTTAGTCCACTCAAACTTAGGCTTATCCTTCTTAATGCATTCGGTTATAGGAGCAACAACAGATGAAAAATTCTTCACAAACCTCCTATAGAACGAGGCTAACCCATGAAAAGCACGTACTTCAGTCACGTTCTTTGGTGTTGGCCATGATTTTATAGCTTCCACTTTAGATGGATCAACAGAAACCCCATCTTTGGACACAATATACCCCAAAAACGTCACACTTGGTACCATGAAATAACACTTTTCGAGCTTAGCATAGAGCTTTTGTTCTCGTAATGTCCCAAACACACTCCTTAGATGGCTTAGATGATCATTAACACTCTTGCTATACACCAAAATATCATCTAAATATACCACTACAAACTTACCAATGTATGGCTTTAAGACCTCATTCATCAACCTCATAAACGTACTAGGTGCATTAGTTAACCCAAAAGGCATGACTAACCATTCATAAAGCCCTAGCTTTGTTTTAAAACCTGTTTTCCATTCATCACCTTCCTTCATTCTAATCTGATGATATCCACTCCTTAAATCAATCTTTGAAAATAATTGAGAACCATGTAATTCATCTAGCAAATCATCCAATCTAGGTATAGGAAACCTATACTTGACGGTTATATTGTTAACTGCCCTTGAATCAATACACATTCTCCACGTCCCATCCTTCTTAGGTACTATTAATGTAGGCACAGCACATGGACTCATGCTCTCTCTCACGTATCCCCTCTCCATTAATTCCTCAATCTGCCTTTGTATCTCCTTTGTCTCCTCTGGATTACATCTATATGCAGGCTTGTTAGGAATTTGAGACCCAGGAATAAGATCAATTTGATGTTCAATCCCTCTTATTGGTGGTAATCCTGGTGGCAACTCATTAGGAAACACATCTGAAAACTCATTCAACATAGGATGCAAAACCCTAGGAATCTCTGGGGCTTCATCTTGTACCTCTTTGGCTAACAACATATAAGACATAGAACTTGTTTTCAACTCCCTTTCTAACTCCTTTCCACCCACCAACAAAACACCTTTAGAATTACCCATGCTTGTTTTAGGTTTAGAAATCATCAAGGGTTTTAATGCATATGATTTTTCATTAGGGTTCTTACGCACAATATAAACATTTGTCCTCCCATTAAACTTCACAAAACGATCATATTGCCAAGGTCTACCCAATAATATGTGACAAGCATCCATAGGACAAACATCACAAAGTACTTGATCCTCAAATTTACCAATTTTAAACGCAATCAAGGCTTGTTTGTTTACCTTAACATCACTTGTGTTGCTAAGCCAATGTAGCTTGTATGGTTGAGGATGTATCTTTGTAGGAATTGCGAGCTTTTCCACCAACAACGTAGATACTACATTTGTGCAACTTCCAGTATCTATGATTACATCACAAAGCTTGCCTTGAACATTACACCTTGTGAGAAAAATTTTATCCCTTTGACTCTCCAAAGGTTGTGCACTTTGAGATTGTAATACCCTACGTAACACCAAGGATTGGCCTTGTGTTTCTGGTTGGACTTCCTCCGTGTCTTCCTCCATATTTTCATCATTGCCATACTCTTCCTCTCCCTCATCCCCATACATCTCCTCCTCTTCTTCAAGGCCTTCCCCATCTACCCAATTTCGAGTTGTTGTAACCCTAGCATGAGGACAATCTCTTTGAATGTGACCTTGCCCTTTACACTTGAAACACACAATGCGTGAATCACTACTTTGGGGCTTTGAAGATGAACTCTTATCCTTGATGAAAGGGGGTTTAGTAACCTTATCAAAGTTTGGTTTTTGAGGAAAAGTATCACGCTTTTCTTTAGAATCATAGGTTTTGAAGTATGTCTTTGTTTTGCGTGCAACTTGTTTCTCAACCCTTGCTGCCACTCTACAAACTTCATCAAAGGTCCAATAAGGTTGTAATTCGACCTTCTCCCTTATATTTTCATCTAGACCAGCCACAAAACGAGCCACTTTGTGGTCCTCCTTCTCTTCCAAATCACAAATCATGATCAATTTTTCAAACTCCACAATGTATTCATCAACCGTTTTTCTATCTTGTTTTAATGTATGCATCTTGATGAAATTGTTTTGTTCGAAATCTTGAGGAACAAAACGTTTCCTCATCTCCCTTTTCAATTTGGACCATGAAGATATTTTTGATCTACCTTCTTTCCTTCTCTTTCTTTGTAAACCCTCAAGCCATAAACTTGCATAGGAAGTGAGTTTTAATTCCGCCAATTTATAAGACTTATGATCATCATATTCTTTGTAACGAAAAATCCTCTCAACCCTACGAATCCAATCTAGAAATTTTTCAGGATCCATACCTCCATTAAACTCAGGAATTTCGAGTTTAAGATTTCGATCATCATCCCTCATCTTTCCCTTATGTTTGTGCCTTGATCTTGGTTCCTCATCGTCACTAGAACTTGATGAGTATCCCTTTTTTGGTTTACGTACACTCCTCACACTTTCTTGCTCACTTTCACTTGATGATGAGCCCTCCTCTTGTTTAGATTTGGTAGGAGTTTTCTTGGTAGAAGCCATAATGGTTAGGACTTCATCTAAACGAGCCTTTAACTCGTCAATCTCTCCTTGCATACGTAGCTCTTTTGCTTGAGCCAAGCTCAAACCCTTCGTGAATCCTTGTGGATTTTCGTCTCCACCTTCTTGAGCCATGATAATTGATATTGAACACTTGAGATTGAATGAATCTCTCAACGAAAGCACCAAAAGTTGATGTGAATTTTGTTATAGACAAACGCCACTCACACAAAGAAACTTAGACTTCAAATTTGATAAAGCCACGCACCACAAATCTGAACTTCTAAGGCGAATAATTGGTAGAATTTGATTAAAGCAAAGCACCCTCAAATCCTAAGAACTATCCTCACGTGAGATAAAGCAAAAGCACCACTCACTAAATCGAATTTCTCACAAGAAACTCTCAAAAATTGTTTACTTCGTGAAACAAAAGAAAACCGGAAACACTTTGTGTTTAATCTCTCAAATCTGAATTTTATTGATGTATTTTACATCCTATTTATAGGCTAAACATATCACACAATATTTCAGAAATCTAAACATATCCTAACTACCTTAGATATATGGTATAACAAACTAAGATTAGGATAACAAGAAAATCCTAACAAAACCGGATACATATTTTTGCACCATATATTTTGTAATCTGATTTCTAGTCTAAATCTTAGATATTTTGCAAATCAAATCTAACCACCATATATCCGAATAACAACCTTAGGTTGACAAAGTCAAACAACACAAAATCCCGCGTTGACAACGTTGCCCAAAACTTCAAAAATCTTCCAAAAATCCCGCCATATGCATTGCTTGATTTCTCGTTGATTTTTGTTGGACTTGCGATTTCAAGAACTTCAAGAAACTCTTCAAGATTCAATCTTTATTTCAAGAAACCTCCATTTTTGTGTTTCTCATGCTTGATTCCATCAACCTTGACTCATAAACTAATCAAGAAAATAACAAAACACCATATGGTAAAACCCTATCAAATGACGTGGGAAGAAAACCCATATAGCTCAACACTTCTAAACTACTAACTATACTTGCTTTACATTTACGTGAATAAGCTTGTGCATGTCACCATGCACACGTAGAAATCCACCCTAGCCAACCCAAGAAGCCTTGTGTCTCCATAAGCCACTAACTCCCCCAAGGTTGCTTCTTGTTTTCCACCTTCAATCAAACCCAAACCCTCGAAGTTTTGCTCATTGATATGCGTATCATCCTCCTCTTCTTCAAAAGAGTTTGTCCTCAAACCTCGAAGTTGGTCATCAGGAACATAAGGAGCTAAATCACCAATGTTGAAAGTAGCATGGACTCCATATTCTCCTGGTAATTCCAATTTATAAGCATTATCCCCCACTTTACTTATGATCTTGAACGGTCCATCACAACGAGGCATAAGTTTATTCTTCCTTTGATTTGGAAATCTTTCCTTCCTCAAGTGTAACCAAACCAAATCCCCTTCTTTGTAGACATGTTGTGATTTATGTTTGTTTGCTCGTGCCTTGTAAATATCATTAACCTTCTCAATTCGAGCCCTTACTTCTGCATGAAGTTTTTGCATGTACTCAACCTTAGTCTTGGCATCTTTGTGTACCAACTCCCCTTTAGGAATACTTACAAAATCAATTGGTAACTTAGGATTAACTCCATAGACAATCTCGAAAGGTGAGTGCTTAGTAGCATAAGTAGGTGACCTATTATAAGCAAATTCAGCATGAGCAAGCTTCAAATCCCAATCTTTTTGTGTTTTACTAACCAAACCACGCAACAAAACCCCTAGTGTTCGATTAGTGACTTCTGTTTGGCCATCTGTTTGAGGATGATAAGATGTGCTAAACAAAAGTTTCGTGCCTATTAACCTCCAAAGTGACTTCCAAAAGTAGCTCATGAATTTTGTGTCTCTATCACTTACAATAGTCTTTGGAACCCCATGCAACCTTATGATGTCTTTAAAGTATAAATCAGCCACATTCATAGCATCATCTGTCTTGTGACATGGTGTAAAATGAGCCATCTTTGAAAATCTGTCAACCACTACCATAATAGCATCTTTTCCCCTTGCTGTCCTTGGTAACCCTACAATGAAATCCATAGAAACATCTTCCCAAGGTCCCTCTGGCACTGGCAATGGAGTATAAAAACCTTGATGAAAGGCTGCCTTTGCCTTTTGACAAGTAGCACATTGAGCAATTATGGCCTCAACATCAACAATCATCTTTGGCCAATAAAAATGTTCTTGCAACATGGTTAGTGTCTTTGTAATGCCAAAATGTCCAGCAATACCTCCTCCATGAGCCTCCCTTACTAGCAACTCACGTATAGAACACTTAGGTATGCACAATAGATTACCTTTAAACAAAAACCCATCATGTAGCACATAGGAACTCATAGACCCCTTTGAAAGTTGCGCCATTATTGGTCCAAAATCACCATCTTGCTCGTAAAATTGTGTTATCAACTCTAACCCAAGCAACTTAAAGTTCAAAACACCAAGCAAAGTATACCTTCTTGACAAAGCATCAGCAACAACATTAGACTTCCCCGTTTTGTACTTTGAAGAGAAGTGAAAAGATTGCAAAAATTCAACCCATTTAGCATGTCTTGGATTCAATTTTTGTTGACCATTAATGTGCTTCAAAGCTTCATGATCAGAATGTAATATGAAGTGATTAGGCCTTAAATAATGACTCCAATGATCCAAAGCTCTAATAATGGCATAGAACTCCTTGTCATATGTAGAATAGTTCAGTTTAGCACCATTCAACTTCTCACTAAAGTAAGCAATTGGCCTCTTCCCTTGGACTAGAACAGCACCAATTCCAACCCCACTTGCATCCGTCTCTACTTCAAATGGTTTAGAGAAATCTGGTAAGGCTAGTATAGGTGTGTTACAAAGCAACTTCTTAATCAATTCAAAAGCTTCTTGTGCCCCCTTAGTCCACTCAAACTTAGGCTTATCCTTCTTAATGCATTCGGTTATAGGAGCAACAACAGATGAAAAATTCTTCACAAACCTCCTATAGAACGAGGCTAACCCATGAAAAGCACGTACTTCAGTCACGTTTTTTGGTGTTGGCCATGATTTTATAGCTTCCACTTTAGATGGATCAACAGAAACCCCATCTTTGGACACAATATACCCCAAAAACGTCACACTTGGTACCATGAAATAACACTTTTCGAGCTTAGCATAGAGCTTTTGTTCTCGTAAGGTCCCAAACACACTCCTTAGATGGCTTAGATGATCATTAACACTCTTGCTATACACCAAAATATCATCTAAATATACCACTACAAACTTACCAATGTATGGCTTTAAGACCTCATTCATCAACCTCATAAACGTACTAGGTGCATTAGTTAACCCAAAAGGCATGACTAACCATTCATAAAGCCCTAGCTTTGTTTTAAAACCTGTTTTCCATTCATCACCTTCCTTCATTCGAATCTGATGATATCCACTCCTTAAATCAATCTTTGAAAATAATTGAGAACCATGTAATTCATCTAGCAAATCATCCAATCTAGGTATAGGAAACCTATACTTGACGGTTATATTGTTAACTGCCCTTGAATCAATACACATTCTCCACGTCCCATCCTTCTTAGGTACTATTAATGTAGGCACAGCACATGGACTCATGCTCTCTCTCACGTATCCCCTCTCCATTAATTCCTCAATCTGCCTTTGTATCTCCTTTGTCTCCTCTGGATTACATCTATATGCAGGCTTGTTAGGAATTTGAGACCCAGGAATAAGATCAATTTGATGTTCAATCCCTCTTATTGGTGGTAATCCTGGTGGCAACTCATTAGGAAACACATCTGAAAACTCATTCAACATAGGATGCAAAACCCTAGGAATCTCTGGGGCTTCATCTTGTACCTCTTTGGCTAACAACATATAAGACATAGAACTTGTTTTCAACTCCCTTTCTAACTCCTTTCCACCCACCAACAAAACACCTTTAGAATTACCCATGCTTGTTTTAGGTTTAGAAATCATCAAGGGTTTTAATGCATATGATTTTTCATTAGGGTTCTTACGCACAATATAAACATTTGTCCTCCCATTAAACTTCACAAAACGATCATATTGCCAAGGTCTACCCAATAATATGTGACAAGCATCCATAGGACAAACATCACAAAGTACTTGATCCTCAAATTTACCAATTTTAAACGCAATCAAGGCTTGTTTGTTTACCTTAACATCACTTGTGTTGCTAAGCCAATGTAGCTTGTATGGTTGAGGATGTATCTTTGTAGGAATTGCGAGCTTTTCCACCAACAACGTAGATACTACATTTGTGCAACTTCCAGTATCTATGATTACATCACAAAGCTTGCCTTGAACATTACACCTTGTGAGAAAAATTTTATCCCTTTGACTCTCCAAAGGTTGTGCACTTTGAGATTGTAATACCCTACGTAACACTAAGGATTGGCCTTGTGTTTCTGGTTGGACTTCCTCCGTGTCTTCCTCCATATTTTCATCATTGCCATACTCTTCCTCTCCCTCATCCCCATACATCTCCTCCTCTTCTTCAAGGCCTTCCCCATCTACCCAATTTCGAGTTGTTGTAACCCTAGCATGAGGACAATCTCTTTGAATGTGACCTTGCCCTTTACACTTGAAACACACAATGCGTGAATCACTACTTTGGGGCTTTGAAGATGAACTCTTATCCTTGATGAAAGGGGGTTTAGTAACCTTATCAAAGTTTGGTTTTTGAGGAAAAGTATCACGCTTTTCTTTAGAATCATAGGTTTTGAAGTATGTCTTTGTTTTGCGTGCAACTTGTTTCTCAACCCTTGCTGCCACTCTACAAACTTCATCAAAGGTCCAATAAGGTTGTAATTCGACCTTCTCCCTTATATTTTCATCTAGACCAGCCACAAAACGAGCCACTTTGTGGTCCTCCTTCTCTTCTAAATCACAAATCATGATCAATTTTTCAAACTCCACAATGTACTCATCAACCGTTTTTCTATCTTGTTTTAAAGTATGCATCTTGATGAAATTGTTTTGTTCGAAATCTTGAGGAACAAAACGTTTCCTCATCTCCCTTTTCAATTTGGACCATGAAGATATTTTTGATCTACCTTCTTTCCTTCTCTTTCTTTGTAAACCCTCAAGCCATAAACTTGCATAGGAAGTGAGTTTTAATTCCGCCAATTTATAGGACTTATGATCATCATATTCTTTGTAACGAAAAATCCTCTCAACCCTACGAATCCAATCTAGAAATTTTTCAGGATCCATACCTCCATTAAACTCAGGAATTTCGAGTTTAAGATTTCGATCATCATCCCTCATCTTTCCCTTATGTTTGTGCCTTGATCTTGGTTCCTCATCGTCACTAGAACTTGATGAGTATCCCTTTTTTGGTTTACGTACACTCCTCACACTTTCTTGCTCACTTTCACTTGATGATGAGCCCTCCTCTTGTTTAGATTTAGTAGGAGTTTTCTTGGTAGAAGCCATGATGGTTAGGACTTCATCTAAACGAGCCTTTAACTCGTCAATCTCCCCTTGCATACGTAGCTCTTTTGCTTGAGCCAAGCTCAAACCCTTCGTGAATCCTTGTGGATTTTCATCTCCACCTTCTTGAGCCATGATAATTGATATTGAACACTTGAGATTGAATGAACCTCTCAACGAGAGCACCAAAAGTTGATGTGAATTTTGTTATAGACAAACGCCACTCACACAAAGAAACTTAGACTTCAAATTTGATAAAGCAACGCACCACAAATCCGAACTTCTAAGGCGAATAATTGATAGAATTTGATTAAAGCAAAGCACCCTCAAATCCTAAGAACTATCCTCACGTGAGATAAAGCACAAAGCACCACTCACTCAATCGAATTTCTCACAAGAAACTCTCAAGTTTTTGTTTTCTTCGTGAAACAATAAAAACCGGAAAACTTATGTTTTTCAATCACTCTAATCTGAATTTTATTGATGTATTTTACATCCTATTTATAGCTAAACATATCACACAATATTTCAGAATCCTAAACATATCCTAACTACCTTAGATATATGGTATAACAAACTAAGATTAGGATAACAAGAAAATCCTAACAAAACCGGATACATATCTTTGCACCATATATTTTGTAATCTGATTTCTAGTCTAAATCTTAGATATTTTGCAAATCAAATCTAACCACCATATATCCGAATAACAACCTTAGGTTGACAAAGTCAAACAACACAAAATCCCGCGTTGACAACGTTGCCCAAAACTTCAAAAATCTTCCAAAAATCCCGCCATATGCATTGCTTGATTTCTCGTTGATTTTTGTTGGACTTGCGATTTCAAGAACTTCAAGAAACTCTTCAAGATTCAATCTTTATTTCAAGAAACCTCCATTTTTGTGTTTCTCATGCTTGATTCCATCAACCTTGACTCATAAACTAATCAAGAAAATAACAAAACACCATATGGTAAAACCCTATCAAATGACGTGGGAAGAAAACCCATATAGCTCAACATTTCTAAACTACTAACTTTATACTTGCTTGAAAACTACGTGAGTAAGCTTGTACATGTCACCATGCACACGTAGAAATCCACCCTAGCCAACCCTAGGAGTCTTGTGTCTCCATAGGCCACTAACTCCCCCATGGTTGCATCTTGTTTTCCACCTTCAATCAAACCCAAACCCTCGAAGTTTTGCTCATTAATATGCGTATCAGACATGGGATATCAAGATGATATTTGTGTGATCATTCATTCTTTTTTCTCTACAAGAGAAAAAATTCGAGGTCGTAATTTTTTCAAAGGAGGGGAGAATGATCAAGAATCAATGAGGGTTAAAAAGTTGATTGTCATAATCAGTTTGTTCAATGTTTGGATATGGCTTTATAATGCAAATCAAACAATGCACAAGTGGTGATTTACTTATTCCATGTTGAGATGATGTAAATTTGAGGACAAATTCTTTTCAAATAGGGGAGAATGATGTGAATTTGAATATCTGTGATTGTACACCAACAGTGGATGAGCCAATTAGCCTAATGATAAATTCCATTGATTTTGTTACAGATAAATCACAGGTTTGGGTGACGATGGTAAATAATGTGGTAAGCACTGACACTGGTGATGGCTTCCTAGCCAACACATGTGGATGATGATCATTAATATTTTTGTCACTGGTGGAGTGAGCCATTAGTTAAGTTAAGTGATAATAACTATAACTAGTGAAATCACAGGATGGAAACACATGGTGGTTACAGGGAACAAGTTGGTTTGGTCTATGAGTTTTTCCCATTTCACTTGATAGGGTTTTCTCATTTTGGACATTATTATTATTAGTTCTTGTGGAGTCTTGATCATCATAAATATACTAAAAGACATGAAGAATGGTTTCTTGAAGATTTCTTGATTAAAAGATTGAATCTTGAAGCATTTCTTGAAGTTCCTGAAGAATCTTGGAAATTGCGCCAAAAATTAACGAACACTTGGGCGGAAAATTTGACGAATTTCTTTAATCTTGGGCAACAAGTTAACTACGTGATTTTTAGTATTAATTTTGTTAATTATCTTGTTAATTATCTTGTTTAGTCAAGTTGTTAGGATAATTTCTTGATTCGTTAGTTAGTTAGAGTTTGTTAGGAAAGATAAGATCAAAGTGCAAGTTGCATGATGATGTGGCAATCTTATCTTTAGTCTGTTGAGCAAGATTAGGATTTATTTTCCTAGTTTATGTGTGATTCTTTTGTAGATTCTAGTTAGGATTTTGTTGATGATTATATCTATAAACAATCTCAACAATAGGATGTAATCAGTAAAGTTTTTCTCATTGAAAATAAAAGTTCAATTCGTTGAATTACACGGAAATTTGCGCAAAAGTGTTTGTTCAAATTTTCATCATTAATTTGTGAGTCAAGCGTGATAAACAAATTTAGATCCTAGTTAATTTATTACAGGAGTGTATTAATTATTTAGCCTTTAATTTAATAATCCAGGAGTGGAGAGTTTGATTGATAAACAAACGTGAGTTTTGGGGCGTATTTGCGAATACTCCTTAAAATTCACATCAAAAATTTCCGAAAACACTAGGGCTGTCAACAACATCACAATAAAGTACAGGTTCCCAATCCCAAGGATAGATGATTTATTGGATGAATTATATGGGTTACAAGTGTTTTCCATGATTGGTTTGGGATGTGGGTATCATCAGATACGCATGAGGGAAGGAGATGAGTGGAAAACAGCTTTCAAAACTAAATTAGGTCCCTATAAATGGTTAGTCATGCCTTTTGGACTCACCAATGCACCTAGTACTTTTATGAGGTTCATGAATGAAGTTTCGAAACCATAATTGGGCAAGTTTGTTGTTGTTTACTTAGATGACATACTGTTTTATACTAGAATTAATGGAGATGAACTGCAGCATCTAAGACAAGTTTTCGAAACTTTGAGACAATAAAAACTGTATGGGAAGCTTGAGAACTGCTACTTTATGGTGAGTAGCGTGACTTTTCTGGGGTATTTGGTTTCGAAAGATGGAGTGACAGTCTAAGGTTGCAGCAATCAAATCATGGCTAACACCATTGAATGTCACAGAGGTTCGTTCTTTTCATGGTTTGTCATCATTCTATAGGAGGTTTGTCAAAAACTTCTCATCAATTGGTTCTCCAATGACTGAATGCATTATGAATGATATGCAATTTGTATGGACCAAGGAGGCACAGGAGTCTTTTGACAAGATGATGTGAATTTTAAGTCCTTAAAAGGAATTAGAACTCACAATGTTGTTTTTGTTCGTTGGGCAATGAAAGTTGTTCGAATTTTTTGAGGTTCTTTTCATGGTTTGGCATCATTCTAAATGGCTTGTCTTTTGCTGAAAACTCATCCCCAACGTTCCTCCTTGACTGTAGTAACTCCCAATAGTGTGGATTTTGTTATAGACAAACGCCACTCACACAAAGGAAACTTAGACTTCAAATTTGATAAAGCCACGCACCACAATCTGAATTCAAGGCGAATAATTGTAGAATTTTGATTAAGCAAAGCACCC